>JANRGW010036020.1:0-20039 GCA_024733675.1 Psilopsiagon aymara
GGGGGGGGGGGGGGGGGGGGGTGGGGGGGGGAGGGAGGGTAATAATATATAGATTTCAGAAAACTTATTCCCCCTCAAAAATTCAATGCTTGGATAGTTAATATTCACAGATCATCAGCACTTGGGATGGTTGGCTAACAGTTGTGAGCAGAGTACTTCCCTGGCCAAGCTTCTGCTTTGGAGGGGAGGTGACCCTGTGGTTAAGAGATTTTATAAAGGATTTTGCTAAGAAAGCAGAGCCCCTTGGGAGGACTCATGTAGGAATCGAGGCAGTGGCTACAGTTAATGGGAGCTTTAGCAGAGCTGTCTTAATTAGTGAGCTGTCATGCCTGAGTCATAAAACACTGAAATTGTTAATTACATTTTGAGCAGAGATAATAACAGCTTTCTATAAGCAAATTGCTAAAACCAAATCACGAGTGTGTGTGTCACCATAACTGTGTTGCTAATGGCATCTCTCACTAACCCCAGCATCCCTTGGCTGGATGGAGTGGGCTTCACAGCAGGGTGGCTGGATCCCTGCCTGCACTCCCTGCTCACACACCGTCCTGGAAATATTGCCTGCCCTGTCCTGTTGTAGTGAGTCCTTCCAGGGTACAGAAGTTGAAGGGGAGGGGGAGGCTTGTGGCAGGTGCATCATACAGAGTGGTCCAGACCTGTTTTATCCTATGTGGTTGTTGCAGTCTGATTTGTTCTCTTTTATTATTTTCCCTTCCCCACAGACCTAATCAAATTTGAAATGTGGGTGGGATGCTTGAAGCAGCCCTACAGTACAGAGCTCTCTTCTCTGTCAGGTGATCATTTGTAGCATGGTATATTTTTAAGTTGGGAAAAAAACCCCAAAGGATAAAATGGGTGGCAAAACAGAAAGAGATTTTAATTTGTAATTAGTGCATTCAGAGGCACTGTAGTGGTTGTGATAGAAGCAATTAATAGGCATGTTTTTTGTGTGAGGCAGGGCCTACTTAAGTAGGTTGCGAGGCCAGTAGCCAGGAGACCTACTTTCTTTTCTTGGCTTTGTTGCTTATCCTTTCTGTGATCTTGGGCAAGAGTTTTTATTTTTTTTTCGTTTTCCTTCTTAACTTTCTTTCCTCCCTTTCAGGTCCATTCACATTGGAAGTAAGTTCCTTGCTATGTGCTCTGCACAAGAAGGGACATAATCTTAACTGGAAGTTTGAGGCCCTGTTGTAATACCAATAGCTTTGTTTGGCTGCTTTGCTGGAAATAATCCTGCAGGAATGCGGGTTACTTTGTGGGTTTGCTCTGTGAGCATCTTATAGGATACCTGTATAAGAACAGGCGCACTATAGAGAGCTCCGGTGAAGGTCAGGCTCACAAGGCTTTGATAGCTACCACTGTTTCCATACATCTCTGCTTGGAGATGATGATTTGCACCAGGGAGGTGACCATAGGTAGCAGATCTGGTGGTGGTGGGGCAGTTTCGGAGGTGGAGGGTCTTAGGGTTGTCGGGGCCACCCCATGCCCCTTGCTGCCTGCAGCAAGAGCTGCATAGCAAAGGGTTGAGTCTGCAGGTGAGGTGTTTTCAATGGGCTTTGGACAGTGCTTAATCCAAATGGCTTTATGACTAGCTGGTGATGAGCTATTACCACCTGAAGGAAAACACCCAGGAAGTCCAAGACAGGTGTCCTCTCTGCTGCTGGAGCAGTGGCTGTGAATCACCCTTGTTACTGTCTGCTTGAGTCATCAGAAATGATAGACTAGGAAATGCAGGAATTAACAGGTGAATTGTGCCAAAAACCACAGCCCAAACAAAACCAGAGCACGTCTGAGGGGTTTTGAGGTTGGGGATTTCTTTTTGCGCCTTCCGTATCATTGTTTTTTTACACTGAACCAAAACCTTTTCCGTGCAATAATTTTTTGCTTGCTGGCCTTAGGGGAATGCAGTAGCCGTGAGCCATGAATGGGTGCTTGCTGAACAACTTTCAGAGAGAATTCTTTGATGATCAGGTTGTGATAGATGGTAGAAATCCTGATGGCATGTGTGGCTGTGCATATTTGCTTATGTTCACCTCCAAAAAGTAAAGAAAGTGGAAGGAGGAGGAACCAGTTTAGCTTTCTACTTCAAATCCCGAGTTTCTTTTTCTGTGGTTCCTTCATTTTTTTTTACTGAGATGGGCTTGTATTAAGTGATCGAAAACCAATGCCTTAATCTTTACATGCGTAGCCTGGAAAATGTGGAGGCTGCTTACTTGTATGATGACTTCATAAGGGAGAAAATATTCAGGTTGGAAAACTAGCTAAGCTTATTAGAAGCTTACCTGGTTTCTCTTAAGTGGCTTCATAGAGTATTTTACAAAATTAATCCTCTAAAGCATGTCATCTGCAAAAATTTCAAACTCCTTGGCCTTGTGTTTGGCTACTGATTAAAGCACAGATTAACCTGCAGTTCCATTGGTGTTAATGCCTAAATATGTGGTAGTTTTCAGGCGGTAATCACTATTTTTTCTTGATCTTGGGAAATTTACTTTTGATCCACATGGGCAACAATGTAAGAAAATATTAAGCTTCTTGCCACCTACAAATAAAAAGCATTTTTTGGTAATGACAGTATTGTGATTGATCTTTTCCTGCAATGAAATATCATAATTGCCAAACTGAGCAAAGCATTGCATCACTTTGTATTTACAGTAGCAGTGGAAATGTTATGGTCAATCACCCACAGCAGTGTTTTTGCCCTTGCATCACCAAGGTGTGACTCAGCACCATGATATAAAGGCAGAGCTCCAGACAGGTCAGGAAAATTCCTAAAATCAAATTGCTGCCAAGGCTGGGCAGGTCTCTGGGATTTACCCTGGCATTTTGGGTTAACCTGAAAGGGTTTCCTTCTTGTTGGTTTCTCTAATCTTCTAAGTAGTACAGTGGAATTGAAATGACTGTGATTCTGTAGCTCCTAGCAGGGTTTTTATGCATCTGGCTCTGTATAATTTAGCCAGTACAGCTGTGGCAGTTAACAGTTCTGTGTACTTTGCAGTACCGGCAATTCCAAATGTTTGCTTTCTCAAAAGAAACAAGTTGACTTAAGACATGGTCTTTGATTCTTTGATTTTTACATTATATCCTGGCTATTTGAATATGGACTGTCCCAAAATGGATATTCCAGTGTTGCATGTCTAGGGGTATGTCACCCCACATTCTCCAGATCTTATTCTGAACAAAAGGCCTGAAGAATAAAAACAAAACATCCCCCCCAAAAAACACACCCAAGTCTCATGTCTCATCAAGGGTAAGGAGTGGTTTCTTTTTAAGACAAAAAGCCTCTGTAATAGAAGGACCTGATGACACAGACAGAAAAGCAAATGTTAGCAGTGCCTGCTCCCATTGGGCATTCCTCCCCAGCCCCACTATGCCACCACTGACTTTTGGAAGTGGTGGAAGGCCTGTATATGTACATACACATTACCTTGCTGGGCAAGCTCAATTTAAATGCAGCCTATTAAATTATTTACAGAAGACAGTTGGCCAGCCCATTGTGCTGTGTTAGTAGGAGCCAAAGGTCACTTTGGTTGCCTGGTTGATTCATAAGGTAATCTGATACAGTACTTAGCTTATTGCCTCCCAGTCAGTGGGTTAAACCTTATCCTTTTATTATGAGACAGAGAACCATAAGTTTCAGAAAAAGCTGAAGCCTTTGTTTCTAATGATTTTGAAGTGGCTGTGCAGCAGAATCCAAAGGGCTGTGAGAGCATCTGCCAGGGGGTTGGGGTGTGTTCTACAGTAGTGTAAATCTGACTGATAGCTTGGGAGCTGGAACGCTGTACCCTTGTTTTCTTAAGCTGCTTGTCCTTTTCCTAACATCATCTGCAGCTATGAGGATGTTAAGGCATTAATGCTTATCCTTCAGATAGGTGGCACTTTTGTTTTGGTGGTTTTGGTTGTTCTTATGTTTTTTCCTGGGCTCCTCACTACCAGCATCTCCTTAAGGATTCGCTCATCTGATTGTATTGGATATCTCATACATTCACGTCTGTTCTTCTGCTGCAAGATACAAGCCTGTGTTCTTTTTGTCAACTTGCATCTTGGTGATAGATCCCGTCAAAAACCACGGGTACTGGGATGCCTTGGTATTGCCAGCTTCTGTCTGCTTTAAAATAGTGTATTTACCTCACATGCTTCCAGGCTTACTCCCTCCAGGACGCAGTGTTGATGTCAGCATGTGGGGCAAATGGTTGGCACTGCAGCCGCTTTCAGTAGTTCCTGACTTTATAATGCTTTCTCCAGCAGCTAGCCTAAAGAGAAGGTGGCAGAACACAGCATAGCTGGGATTGAAACCTGGTTTGTGAGCTGCAGTCACACCAGTGGCAGTGTGGTCACTAGAAATGCCTACTCAGGTGCACATTTTGTTTGTGCCTGTGCACAAATGTCTCTTTAAATGAACCACAGGTTACAGTGGCACTGATGTTTTCAGCACACTGCTCAGGACACCCCAGAGTTTTATTGTTCCTCTCTCCCAAGTCCGCAGAGGTGCACAAGTGCTTCTCTATTTCTGCATTCAGGGTTCAGAAGTTTGTTCTGCCGCTGAGCAGGCTGAGGAAAGGAGGAGTTTTGCTTCTGTGGTGGTGCTCTGAGGAGAGCGAGCCTATCGTATTTCACTCTAATCCTAAGTGATAGCCACGCAGTCTGTTTTATTGTTGGGAGAGCCTTCCTGGAGCTCCTTCACCAGGCTTTTCTCACTGAGGAAGAGCAGGGCAGCCAGAACAAGGAGGCAGAAGTGTGACCAGTCCATTGTCCCTCCTGAGCTGTGCCATGCCGGGGTGTGATCTCTGCCTCTTCTTCTGTCCCTGTGGGGTGTTTTTGGTGAGCCAGAAGAGAGGACTGAAATGCATGCACGCTCCTGGGGAGCGATGCCGGGGTGAAGAGTGGAGCTACAGTTTTTGCTGTTGAGTGGAGAATGGGGAAAACACGTGCCTTAGTGCTATATTTTGCTCAGCCGTTACATGCTTCTCTGAGCTGCTGCTGCAAGGTGCCACTTTTCTGCTGCTTTTCTCCCCTTTGTTTTCTTTGGCAGCTCCCTAAGTGCTGTATCAAAACAGCTTCAGGGGAGCTGTGCTGGCACAGTGACCTACCTCCATACTGGTGCTGGTTTAAATGCAGCAAGAAGAAACCTGAACGGAAATCGGATTGAAATTGTTTAGCCTCCCACGAAAACCACTGAGAAGGGGGACAGGAACAATTTCAGAAAGGTCTGTTTGGAACTGAGGCCAGTATCTGGCTTGAGAGAAAATGAAAAAGGAGTGTGTTTCGAGACCTTTCAAACTCAAACAAAACCCAGGCTCCCTCTCGCGCGCTGTAAGCTGGATCAATTTCTCCTCCTTGTCAAGGCAGACAAAGAGATTGTTTCGCAGCGATGGTGAACTCTCTTCCATGTGTGTGCAGCAGGTAGACGAGGATGATGAGAACTGGATCTACAGGAGCCAGCAGAGAAAAGGTGACTCTTTAGCTTTGTCTTTAACCCTTTCAATAGCTGCTGCTGTGTCAGCCCCTGGTCCGTGCTGTTGTCCAGCTGCTCAGGTCCCACTGGGAGCTGGGAGCCGCAGGTGGGGTAGGAGGAGGAGGGCAGCACAAAAGCCTAGGAGCAGCACCACCTTGCCAAGTTTTTCTCAGGTTAAAATTGTGAAAGCTTATAGTAATCAACAGGAAAACCTTTAATTTCCCATCTGGGCAGCATAAAGGTACTGACTGTGTGGTGCGTGGGTAATTTTTTTTATGCTTCTTGTAGCTGATAGTTGTTGATTGCAGATCCTCTGGGCAGGTGCTACAGGAATCTCTCCTTGTTATGTGGTACCAAAAGCCATTTAAGACTCCACTTGTAACAGCCTGGGTGGCTTTTTGGATGACTGCCTTCTGGTCCTACTGGAAAATGTTAAGTGTGTTTCGGTTTATGAGGGCAGATTGAGAAGAGGTCCCAGATGCAAAATAAAAGAGATGATAGTATGGTGATGTGAATTGCTCCACAGAGAGGAGGAGGGAGATCTAGGATGTGTGATAGGCAGCTCTGAATGAACCCTTGCAATACTCAAACCTGCAGTGTGTTTTATATGAGACTTTTAAAAAGTAGGTTTTTTGTGTGTTCATTATTTTGAATGGAGTTTGTCAGGTATTTATTCAAGCATACCTCATATTTACCATAGATCAAAATAAATCCAGAAGTTTGCTCCTCCGAAATGGTGAGCTAATGTTAGCAGTGTATTTACTGGCTGGCAGGCAGTGGCATGTGTGTGTGTGTAGTTAAAAATACTTTTTGAAGTGATTTGGTTGTAATTTCTCCAGTGCTGCCAGAGCACTAGTTTGTTAATGGAAAGTGTAAGGTTGACTCAGTTCTGTTATAAGGTTGCTCCAGTAACAGCAGGCAGGTTCTCCAAGGGTATTTGAACTTCAGAGATTTTTATTTCTTTGCATTTCTGGGAGCAGTTAATAGCAGTTTGACCAGCATTTCAGTTCCGAGTCAGGATGAATTGTGGCTTTAGTAAATGGCTTGGATGCAGGAACACTAACACAGGATGTATACCCTTGTGTCTTGCTCCCAGCATGCTGGAAGACGATTTTAATCTGTGCTTTGAAGATTTATTTTTAACCCCTTTTGCTACTGAAAAACATCCAAAGAGGAAGTTGGCATTTCCAATCAGTGGCTAATACTTAGTTCTGATTGTTGGCATGTTGATACTGTTCAGCAACGTCAGATATACTTCTAATGCTTCTGGGATCTTACCTGTTGCGGAGCAGAACCATGTACTCCTGCTGGTACAGCAGGTACTCCTGCTACTGGTCACTATGTAACTTACATAAAGTTTCTCATGCTGCCTTCCTTAGCCTGTGCTCACACCACAAGGCAGAGATGGGAAAGGAAGCTTTACTGATGGATTAATGGTGCATTAATTTTTCTGACTGATTTACATAAAGAGCCCATTGTACAAGCTGGAGGAGGGGGAGGCCAGAATTCTTCCCATAATTGGGCAGCAAGCTATGATAGCTTCCCTGCCTGCCTATAGCAGAGATGATAGTATGTTATTTTTTGAAGGAAGGTGGAGTGAGGGATATACTCTTTAGGCTTATTTCCACTTTCTGGGGCCCAGTTTGCCTTAACTTGTAAAATCTAGCTGGATCATAAATCAAACTGTGCAGTTCTGTCTGACTGGGATCATCTGCTTGAAGGGAGCTGACAAACTAGTGGGGGATGCCAGGGCTGAAGAGAGTTTCGATTATACACTCTGGCAGGAGAAAGTTGTCATGGCTGCAAGTGTTTCACCCACACTCTGAGTCAGGCTTGCACAGTGTTGGAACAGTTAAAATATTGGTACCTGGCTGAGATGCAATCTTGGTTCATGTTCAAAGGCAAAGCACATGTGATAAATGAATTCTTGTGTTCTTGAATTAGCTTGCTCCACTGGACTGTTGTGTTGCTGCTTGCCAGCCTTTGTAAGACTGAGGGCTCAAAACAGTATTGTATTTGGTGCTCGAATTAAGCACATCACTTAAAATTTATGCAGACTAGAAAGAATTGAGGTGCATAGCAGGCTGGAAAGATGGCTAGTTTTACATAAAACCCAGAGTGTTTAAGTTAGCTGAAAAGCTATCAAAATTTCATCTATCAGAATAATTTTGCCTCCAGTTCTTCCCTAGGTGAATCAGTAAAAAGGTAGGCCTGACAAATCACAGCCTCTCCTCCTACCTTTTTCTTTGCCTAAGTGTACATGTAAAGGAGGAGCATTAACAGAGTTGGAAATGAAGAAATTGTTGTTGTTCTTTCAGAGCTGTTTCTCTTCCTTGTCTTTTTAGACCTCTCATTCTCTTGCCGCTTCATTGCTCTTTTCCGCTCATACTGCATTCCCACAGGGCTGCTAGGTGACAGGAGCAAGGCAGCATGTGTTGCGTGGTATTTCACCAGCAAAGTGGCTAATCTGCATTGGCTGCAAACGGGAACTTGCAAACAGTGGCGAGCAGCGAGATTGGTTGGATTTGTCAGTTTAAAATGAGCAAGAAAAACAAGACAAATGCTGACAGTGAAGCTGGGACACACCCTGATGTCCTGTGCAGCTGAGCTCTGTGTAGAAGTCAACTTGGAGGCTGCTGCTTTGCTCTTTGTTTTTAAAAGTTACTTAGTGTTAAAGATCATTTTGGAACTGGTGGCACCAATTAGTCTTCACATCTGATAAAGCAGTTACTAAAAGAGATGTTAAAAATTGACAGTAAACTAAAGGTTTCTTGCGTAAAACATTTCTTGCTCAGCCCTCTTCCCTCCCGGTCAGCTGAAGGACCTTTGAAATGAGAGCACACTGTAACTCCCTTGTTTCTCTTCTTTAATCTGAATTTTTAGTTCAGGTTTCTTACTTTGTAGGGTAGGAGGTGTTTTTTGACTGAAGCTCAGAGTGTTTTTCTTCTTTTAAAACACATTAGAACAGTTGTTTTCTTTTAAAAACACAAATAACTGACAGTTATTCTTTGAAACTAACATGAAGGTGAGTTTATGGTACAGATCTCACCATATTTACTTTGACCTCGCAGAAGAGGACATTAATCACATTTCAGCATCAGAACATCTTCCTGAGTTGTGCTGATTTGTTTGGTTAGTTGGTTTTGCTTTGTTTCTTTTTTAGTTCCTCTCTTCCTTCCTATTGGTTTGAGGTTTGGAAGAGGAAAGCTTGTGACAGCAGCTCTGAGCAGTGCTGCCTTCATGGCTGGGCTTGTTGATCTCCTCACTGTGCTGGCAGGGATGCAGAGAAAGGGAATATGTTTCTCTGGAGTAGTGATCTTATTTGTCCTGTAACTTCCTTCCAGCAGTGATCTTCTGCTCAGGTGTTGAGGAACAATTAGCAGTCATGTCTGGCCACAGGTGCAATGCATCCAAAGAAGTTGTTGCCCAGTAGGGAGGTTTCTGCCTCTCCCTCCCAGCTCCTGTTCCTATTTATTGCTTGAATTTTTTTTTACTCACTACCTCCATTTAACTTGGTCATTTTCCAACCTTCCTGCATCAAAAGAAAGTCAAAAGCTGTGGCTGCTTTTTAGTGCAGGCTGTACTACGTGGGAAACTTATTCAGAGTCATTGGTCAGAGAAACCTAATTTCTCAGATAACTGCTGTCTTTTAAAGACTGATCAAACATGGTTCAGAAGGTGGCAGCCACTGGCTTTCTGCTGTCTGCTGGTCAAGTCTCAGTCCTTAATAGAAAAGTGTGGGGAATACCCATTTTTTCCTTGCAAAAAACTGTCTAAATGTGAAACTTTCTTTTAATGCTAAAAATATTTTAAATTCCTAAGTAGCTACTGTGGGTTCTGCCTTTTGTGTCCCTGTGGCATGTTGGATGGAGCTAATCCTGATGTCCTGATGATAACTTACCAAAGCTGTCAGTTAACTTTCTAACTACCCACTGCATGTCACAGTCTGAGAACATGAGGCTTACCAAGGGGTTAAATTTCCATGAGCTGAGCAATTAATTTTTTCTGTCACAGTAGCAATACTGCGCTGTCTTACTATGTCAGTAAAAATTACGTTCTTCAGCTATGCTTATACTGCCTGTGTCACTTTAAATATATGTAGCATAAATTTTATGCCGTCCGATGAGTTTTCCTTCACATTCCAGAGGCAGAGTTAAGACTCGAGAGCTTCTGTTTTTACAATGCCAAGGAGTTTGTGTTTTCAGTGCTTCCTGTAGAAACTCAAGGTGGGGATTTTAGACTCTACGTTGTCTGATGTTAGCAGCTTAGTCTTTTTTTGAAGTCCAAATGAATTTTTAAGTTGGGTGTGTTTTAAGTCATGAACACAGTTCATGAGGGGGTTTCAGGGACAAAGCAGCAATCACGTTCTTACTTTAGTAATGAGATTTAAGACTACCAAGAACTAGCAAATCCCCATAAGCAAGATTACTAATCCAGATGTGCTGTTGCTGTTCTAATGTAAAATATTTTTTTCTGCATATGATCTTGTGGCCAAGGGGAGAAAAGTCATGGCAGTTACTACATAGATAAGGACCCGTAAACCCAAAGGGAGCTGTTAACATTTGTAAAAGCAGTCGTATGTGATGGATTGTAGTGTTGGGGCATGTGTTTCTGTGAAAAGGATTCTTGAAGCTTTGGGCAAGTCAATAAATAATCATTTATGGAAACCTCAAAAAGTGTTTGCATAAGAGACTGGAATAACTCCAAAAGAAATACTACATGGTTTGTGTACCTTCCTGTGGAAGACTTACTTTTTTTTTTTTTTTAAAAAAAGAAGGAATTAATGTTTCATAGGCAGGGAATTTTGTATATATAAGCATGCATATACAAATCTAAATATTTAAGTGGAAAAATAATGACAGATTTGATAAAAGACAGAAAATTAGCCTTTATCGTACCTTATCCTTTTATGGGTTCTGTGTGCAAAATGGAAACTGGATATAGTTCCACGCATTTGTAACTATTTGCCTATATGGTCAAGTTCGCATCTTAATATTTGAGGTTGAAACCATTGGAGGTTGTGCTTTTATGGAAGCAGTCCTCAGCTGGGAGCAGGGGTGCTACTAAATGTGGAGAAAAATGACTGCTACTGCTGAACCCATGACACTGAGGCATGTACTATCTATCATAGCATGTTTGCATCATGGTGAAGCAAAGGGTTCTGTAAAACTGTCATGATATACAGTGGCAATCCAAACTTTTTTGTGCTGGTGAAACAGCTGGAGACAGTCAAAAGTCCTGCATTTAAATATAACTTGAAGTAGCAACTTTTATATGTTTGTACATAAATGCAAACGTAATCAAAACTCTGACTACTTTCCCATGAATTCTGGTAAATATTGCCATAGATGGGAAACTGAAAGTGGGTTTGCTAACAAAACTTTGTAAGTTACAGGAACAGATTAAGTTTGAGTAAGAAATGTTGATACGTATCACAGAACCGTTTGCTCAAAAGTACATCTCTGCTTTTGCTTTATCAAAAAAACATGGATCCAGCCATTATTGCTATTCATTCAAGAAAATCCTTGCCAAATTTCAATTCTTTGCTATTTCTAAAGTACAAATAACTTATGTTAAAAGAGAAAAAATATTTTTTCTTTAATCTGATCAAAACTTGCCAAACATTTGCTGCAGTTCTTCCCTCTTTACTGACTACTATCCCCGTGAGTCCATGCCTCTCCGGAAGCAGTGGCTGGAGGTCCACACTCTGTGCTAAAGGACATTTCCAAGCAGGCTGTGGCTGGTTTCATTGTTTATATGCTGTCTACTCCAAGAGCCATAACCGCATACTCATGTAAGTCTAATGTTGAAGGGTCTCAATCTTCCAGAGGATTCTGGAATCTTTCTTATTACAATGAAGAATCTGGTGGGAAAAACACACTTGCACAGTGTTACATTGAGGAACCAACATGTTAGAGCTGCTTTCTCAGGCGTCTGCTTTTGTTGGATGAAGGGGAAGTTAACCACAGGTATTTGGAGAACCATGAAGCTCCTTGGGTTGCTGCTCCCAGGGCAGATGCTGGTTCCTTCTGGGCAGCTTTGTGCTGCTGTGAAGGGAGACCCTGCCTGTTTTCACCCTCTGTAGTGCACCTTGAATTTTTATCTGCAGAGTAGCTCCAGGAATAGTTTTCTTGGCTGGTCGCTGTAGAAGACCATAGTCTTGGGAAATGCAAACAAATTCAGTAGCACCTGACTTAACCGTGTGTTTCCAGCTTTTCAAGGACGTTGCAAACCAATTTGTCTTGCTTTACTTGATGCTTAGATTAGCCTTGTAGCTAGAGCAGTGTTCTTGCTGCTGCCTTGCAGTGATGGAGAAAAGTACTATGGGTACTATGATTTGCCTTCTGAGAATGTATTATTTTGACCTTTGTGAATGGTTTCAAGTTGTATTTTGTGATGTATACGCATCTGTATACTCCTGTATACTTTACATATTTTTCCCTTGTTCCTAGGATATTTCTCGTTCCCTCTTAAATCCAGCTAATCCTTATGCTGAAAACTTGGGGGAATGTTTTGCATGCAGTAAAGGGTCAAAACTGAGTCTCCTGACCTTCCCATTTTACTCTTAACTAGCTGTAGTTTATAAAGCAGACTGGATGTTTTCCAGTGAGACATTGTATGCGCAGTTAGAGCTGAAACAATGTGCTGTATGTGCTTTCTTACACACTGCTCATCAAGTAAGAGAATACATGAAAATTTCTGTTTCCATGCAGTTGTTATGCAACTGTTTCATGAATTGTCCCTAAAACTGAGAGGGCCTTTGTATCCAGCATGGTCATAGCTCACCATTCTGGAAGGACATTGCAAATACTACAGCTACTTGTTTTTCTCCAATCTCCATTACAAATGGAAAGAAAGTGAAGTTAAAGGTTAAGAATGTGGTTTAATGACTGAAGTTAATGAATTCTGCAAGAGTGTATTTAGCTTCTATTACAATATTTGGAACAATTAAAAAGGGTGGATTTGACAGTTTGTAATTTAAACTGTGAAATAAAGTTTTCTTTTTGTCTTCTAGCTGCAGAATCTCAATGAAAATAAAGAAATTGAACTCTAGCTTTTCCATCTACCTGTGGCTTTTTTGCTGACATTTACCTCTTAATTCGTCTGCTAGCCATTCTTGCCCACTTGCAGATAGAAACCCCTTTGTTATATTTCTCTTTTTTTTCCTGGGGAATTGAAATGGAAATTTCTATAACCTTGTGTGTAGCTTGCTGTTCCAAAGCCTGAGCTGAAGTGGTCTGTTAAGATATAAGGCTTAGGTGCTCATGGTATCTACTCAAGGTCTATTTTCAGCATCTGAGCCTCTATGGTGGACACATAAGAGTATGGCATATTTTCCATCCTGAGGAAAGGTAATTAGTATGTACACCCTCTGCTCCTTCTAGAGCTTCCCTTACATATGGCATGGCAGCTTCTGCCAGGCACTGCATCTCCATGAAGCAGATGGACTCTCTGGACATTGAGTCTCGATGAACTTGCAGTGTACCAATGACAGTTATGAGCTGTGAATTAAATTCACTGCAACTGGTGTACAACTTGCCCATTCACTCAAAACAAGATGATGTGAGAAGTGTGTAGAAAGCTTTCAGCAGAGTTGCTCAGAAGTTGTCAAATCAAACACTGAAGCAGAGGGATTGAGAGGGCTACATATTACTTGAGAGTAGCTCATGGAGGTGTTTAACAGAAGTTATTCCTGTTTGCAGTTAACACAGGTCCATAATAAAAGTGCATGCACGTTTGTGTGCAGGTACATTGGAAGGGAAGGGGGAGGCAGAGACATGACCCCTCTTCCCACTTCTTACATGAACTGTGCGCCATGTCTTTAACTGTGGTACAAGAAGCAGTGCTTGCCAGTTGCCAGGTCAGGGTTGATAGGGGTGGCTGCTGGATGGGGGCATGGCTTGACCTCCTTGCTGCTTTGGCCAGGAACAGCGCCTGCTCACTGGGCACCTGGGTGTGCCTGGGTACAGCATGCTTCTGTCAGTTGGGTCCCATCAGGTCCGCTCCCATCACCTGCTGCCTCTCTTTCTTACTGGTTGTTTGCATGTGTGAATTTTCTTGCCTGTGGCTTTGTTTCATTTTGCATATGCAGGTGCTCCCTAATGCAGCAGGGATGCTCACAGATTATGTATTTGGCTTAACTCTGAATCACACTCTTGTAGGCACCTAACTAGTGACTTTTTTAAAGACTTACCTGTGGAAAAAACAGGTTGTTAATTTTGATTCTGTCATTTAGTGCCTGAAAGAGGTATAGAAACTAATGACTAGTAGAGGCCATTGCCTTACAGAAACTGAAATTTGTTTGTACTTGCTTGTAATTTCCATGGAGTCCTTTGTATCTGTTTTTCTCCCTTGTAGTCAAGACTGCTGAAGTACTGGTGAGTAAGGGTGACTGATTACAGCATACCATACACTTACACAGAAACTTCCATCCAGGAAATATTAAGTCAATTTTATTAACCTTGACTAAAACACATAATGCCAGATACAATAAATACGTCGTTTTCATTTCAGAATGAAAATGAGGTAATTTTGACATGCAGTGGCAGAATCAGGTATGAAATTGTATCTTTGACTTGTAGCCGACTTGACCTGCTTTTGCAAAGGGAAAAGACCTCTTGTGTTCAGCAGCACAACTCCTTCCACTGACGGTAGAGCTGGACCAGCGCCGAGAGGGCTGCTGTGGTTGTGATTCAGCTGGGACTTCAAGAAAGGCAGATAATCTCTTAAATTAATCAGGTCAAATGAGAAATAACTAATTTCATTCTCCCTGCTCTGTGCTGACACTTCACACACAGGTGCAGGAACCACAGTGAAGAAGCAGTTTTGTTTCTTCCATCGGCAGAAAATGCCTCAAGGCTTTTCTCCTCCTGAAACCTCAAGGGGTTTCAGGAATGTTTCCCTTTGCAACACAGAAGTGAAGCTGTAATAACCTACAAACCCACTATGCCACCCTGTGCTGCGCAAAGTTGCTGATGAGAGAGCTGGCTGTTTGTTACCCAACTGCCAATTCTTGTAATTTGTTATCAAGGACTTGGGTGTATTTTGGCCCATTGCTTTAAATCAGAAGAGAACTACTTAAAGTACTGCTGGTTTTAGCTCAAAATTTCAGTGAACTATTTCTGGTCTGTTAGTTAAGTATTTTGATGATGTGAATGAAGATGGATCTCAGCTGGTACTGATGGTGTGCCTGCATGGTGGCTGTAGCTCTTAGGGCAAACGAGAAACTGATTTTTCTGCTTGCACCTTTGTGTTCGGTGGATGTTTTCAGCCTTGGGGAGTTTTTCAGTAAAAGACTATTGCTCTGTGTTTGGTGTCAATGTATCCTAATTGTGTGTGTTTTGGGAAGCAGCCTGTCCTGTTCTCCACCTTGTAGGACAGTGTGTAACAGTACAGTTGTCTCTGGATGCCAGGATGGTAATGGGTGATTTTGATACTCTCAATTGGCCAAAGGTGGCCTTAGAGCATTCCTCAGTGACCAGGGCTAGTGAAATACTTACGCCGTCAGCCTGAAGGAGCAAGCCCATGTCAACCTGTGGTATACCTGCTCATTCTGAGTAATGCACAGGTAACTGGGCAAATTAAATTGCCCCAAGGGCCTTTTTTTGTTTTAATAGTAAACATTATCACTACAGCCCTGTTGCAGCCATTAATCAAAGGTAATTTGGCACACAACCCTTGCAAAACTATGAATTCTTAATTTAGGAGCAGGTAGTACAGCAGCAGCTTGAAATGACTGGATTGCCTGTTGTTTTTTCTTCAGAATTTCTACACTAGCCTCTCTTTAAATTTAGGATTGTCAGTCAGTGTTTTGGAATAATTCATTTTCTCCTTGTCTTCTGATAAGCTTCTATACACTTTGGCCCTCACCACACAACCAGGAATGCCCTCTTTGTTCAACTTCTATGGCAAAGAAATTCCTTAATGAATTTGGATAAGTTGGTTACAGATTCCTTTCTTGACCTACAGCAGCTCTTAAAAAGATTTTGCCCTTTCTGCACCCTTTGTCTGAAGAGTAAGGCAAACAAAAGATAAGGCAAACTAATTCATGACTTCATTGTATTTGTTTTCTTCCTCACTTAAGCAGAAGGTAGCTCATTCCTAAAACCCATTTATTTTATTAGTTTTAATTGCAAGCACTTTGCACCTGGAGACATCGCTGGCTTTATTACAGAAGGTTTTGTTTGTAGTAATCAGAAACCATTCCACAAATACTGTATTATCTAACTGAAAACTCTTCCTGTATACCTATAGCTAGGGTAGGAATAGAAATTAAGTTGTTTCATTGAAAATCACCTTTTGGTGAAAAAAACCATACACATGCATAACAGATTTTACTTTGGCTCCTGAATTTATATATGACTAAAGTGGAACTATGTCCCCCCTTCAAATAAGAGGTCAGTGTTTTAGGTTTAATTCTCAGGAAAACAATTTCAAATGGTTTCAGAGATTTTGTTGGAAGAAGGCTGGTTTAGAAATAAATTTCAGTCATGGGCTAGAGCTCTTTTTCAAATGTGGATTCTGTTTTGAAGGACATACTTCCAGCCTGATCATTTGCGCAAGTACTTGTTCTGTTCATCTCTGTTTCTTAAAAGTGCTTAAAATTATTTTTTCATCTACATTTGAATATGTGAAAAAATCTGTTTCTTTTTCCAGTCTTGAAAGGTATGACAAGGCCCTGTAGCTGCAAATCTGGGAATGTGTGACCAGATCTGTACTAGTTGCTTCACTGGTAATTTCACTTGTTTCACAAGTCACCTGCCTACATTTCTATTAACAGGACAGGACACATTGTTTTACCTCCTGCTATGGTGAATATTTATCCATTTGACTTTAAACATGGGGTTATTCTAATTATTCACAGTGGAATCTGTTTCAAAGGACATACTTCCAGCCTGATCATTTGAGTAAGTTACTTGTTTCATTATGTTTGCTGTGTCTTTCCCTAAGTGAATTTCATCTGCTATAACAGCTTTTAAAATACTTCTTTCCTTCCTCATTGTATGAGGAAACTCCACCCTAATCAGTCCTCAACTGGAATGGGTATCATAATACACACTATCAACTGTAAGAGATAATAGCAAAATATTTTCTCTCGCTTTGGAGTCACAAGAATATTTGGTTTCACTTATGACAATAATGGTTAATATCTTTTCAGCTAGTGCTTGGTTTCCGAGTCGATGCTGCTGCTTTAAAGATACACTGGGGCTGACCCGACCTCTTTTTATCTCTCCTCCCCTCTTATCACCAGTGGGACCACAGGGCCTGTTGGGTTTTTGTTCTGGCTTTCCTTAGTGCTTGAGCAGACTGCAGACCAAACAGAGTTGGGTTGTGACAACCTTCATATTGAAAATTTTACTTCTCCTCCAGCTGGTTTCTTTGGATAGTTTTTCAGGGTGGGTTGTTAGATTTTTCTTTTGTTTGTGTGTTTTATGCACAGTTTGAAAGGGAAATGTGTCAGAATGATTCAGGCTTTAGAAAATAAAATCTCTTTCAATAGTTGGCACCCATCCAGGGTGTCAGAAACATACATCTCCACAGATTGCTTTGGTTCCAAAAGGAAAAAGGATTTAATCAGACATCCCAACAGCCCTGCTAGCTAGCAGTCAGACTGGGATGCACCTTGCTGTGCAGCAAGACAGAAACAGCCTAAACCCTCATTCTTTTTCTGTGAGTTGGGCATGTCTGAGTTGCATTTTGTTCCACTCATTTCAATAGTACAATCTTTAGTATCAAAAAAAGTGCTGGAAGTATACACATATTTTCCCTAAATTTATTTCCCTCCATCCTGCTGCACTTTCAGGTTAGGGCATTTAAGGGAAAATGGAGAAAGTGATGTTATGTTTTCAACAAGGAGAAAACAACACTAGCTTATTTCTTGTAGTTGTTCTCAGAGAGCTGATACTTCACTGACTTGGTAGAGTAAGAGAATGAAAGACATGGTTTGGTGTGCCAAAATTCCTGACTTCTTGTGGTAAAAACATTTCTATTCAGAAGACCATGACCAGTCCTCATTAAACATGGATGTGCATGTACAATTTTCCATGTAATTGTCTCCTCTGTGCAGCCAGTATACTGAGCAATTGGTGAGTAGGAGCAGTGCCCCTGTGAGAGGTGGTGGCAGCAGTTGACATTATATCCTCATGGAGCAGATGTGCCTGATTATGTTCAAACTCCACGCTTGTGGCTGTCTCTTTGTATGCAGCTTGACAGGTAATGCTATATACAGTCAGTATATATTGTAATTTGACTGTTGGAAGATATTTACATGTTATTTCCATAGCATTCACCTTGTACAACAGATAAATCTGGTTCCCTAGTGTCACAGACAGCAAAATGAGATGTAGGGAGTCAGTGAACTATTCCCTGAATGGGACTCAAAGTCAGGACCAAGTGTGATGTCCTTCAAGTGTCACAGATTCCAGAGAGGGGCCTGTCTCCTGTCTCAGGTTGGGTAATTCGGCTCTTTTCCCAAATATGTGAATTTTTTTGTCTGTTTTGTTGTTTGTTTGTTTGTTTTAAGCACTCCCTCTTTCCCAGTGGGCATCAGGAATGTGGGGATCCCATTCAGGCTTCTTTTTTCCCTCCCAGTGAGGGTGGGAGGAGCTGGTGAACAGGACAGAGGGTATCCCCTGAGGAAGGGATCCTGGTCCAAACCTTTACAAGGGGTATGTGCCACCAGTGTTATGGCCCAGAGAAATTTCTGACTTTTCAGCACTTTAATAAGCACAGTGCATTCAGGCTGTGCCTAGTTTCTCAGGCAGTATCATTGTTCTTCCTCCTTGTTTTATTGACAATTTTCCCACTGCCTATGTTTAGAACTGGCTGCTGCGTTTGTATCTTTTTCGTATTTTTCTACTTGTGTTTATGATTCCTCCAGAACCTGTTGTGTATTTTCTCGGTACCCAGCTGCTCTCGGTCCCCAGCGATTATCGCTGATGTGGTGCTTACTTCCCCTTCCAGGTAATTAATGAGTAGATTTAACAAGATTGAACCTTAAAATCCCTCTGGTATCCAAGTAACCTTCCTCCAGCTACAATATGGTTTTTGTTTGGTTTGTCTCCATGAAGGGTTTATTCCAGAAGCCCTCTGAAGAGTTAGGGTAGGAAATGGTGTCTGCATGCCCGGAACACCAGAAAATGGAATTAAGGGGAAAAAGCCCTTTTGCTTCTCAGAGCATAAGGAAATTACATTAGACTGTACCTTTCCTAGCAGGGTTTAAAAAAGAAAAAAGGCAGGCTGAACTATATAAACACCATTTCTGGATTTGGAGCTACTCCACTGTAAAATCTCCACTTTTTTGCCAGTGCAGCCTGTCCTTAGCCCACTCTAAAATGAAGTAACTTTTCTTACATGATGACAGATCTTTGAAATGTGATACTTTAAGATCTAAGCACCATTACTGGTACTCAGCATCTCATTAGTGCTGCTTTACCTGGGGTCTAAACTGCCCTTTCCAGGTTGACTGGACCAGGGCTTTTTTCTGGAGCTCCACCCAAAGATAACATGAGTTTGCATTTCTTTCTTTTCAGGGGGCTTTATATGGAGGGTTTAGAACCCATACATTCGGAGATGGTTGCACTTGTCAGTTGTTTGGCAATGTTGGTTACCCTGACCCTTACCTTGCTCCTGGTTCTTGTATTTCTTTGCTCTACAAGGCCAGGCCCTATAAAAGTTAGTCAACGCAACAAAGCCGCATTCAGCCCCAAATACCATTATTGCTGGTGGCAGCTCTTTGTGACCCTTATAAAATAAGATGCTTACAAAGTTGTGTGTTTCTATTCCTGAAGATCTCCTCCACAGAAACAGATTGTATGTAAGAAATCTTTTTAGCCACATCATCTCTTGTGTTGAGCTGGGAAAGCAGTCTTAAGGTACATAGAAAGGAATATATAGTACTCAAATAATGAGCATTTTCTCTAGCTCTGCTGTTCAGATACACTTGCAAGATTTCAGTTTATTAAGCTTATGTCATGGAATCACACAATGATTTGAGTTGGAAGGGATCTTAAAGATTACCTAGTTCCAACCCCCCTGCCATTGGCATATATGTTGGATGAAATAGAAAACTGCAGAAGCAGAGTCGAGAACAGGCATAGATTCCAGAACAAACAAACAAAATTCACCAAGAACGGAGTTAGTGATTCACAGAATCATAGGATGGTTTGGTTTAGAAGGGACCTTAAAGACCATCTAGTTCTAACCCCCCATGCCATGGGCAACGACACCCTCCTCTAGAGCAGGTTGCTCAAAGCCCTGTCTAGCCTGGCCTTGACCACTGCCAGGGATGGGGCAGCCACAGCTTCTCTGGGCAACCTGTGCCAGGGCCTCCCCACCCTCATAGTGAAGAACTTCTTCCAAATATCTGATATTAACAATGAACAGCCATGTGGGATTACGGTTTCTCTCATGCCCATAAACTGAAATGCTGACAGACGAGCTACAACAGTTGCCTTCAGGCCTGCGGGGTCGGCCGCAGGGTGCCCGGCAGGCAGCGTGTCGCTGCGGGGTGAGCGGGGGGGGCAGGTCTCAGCGCTGCGGCGGAGGCCCCCGCGGGTTGGGCGGTGGCGGCCGGGGCCGTGAGGGCCGG
>JANRGW010036024.1:0-26556 GCA_024733675.1 Psilopsiagon aymara
AGAGAAGGCTGCTTGGAGACCTCATAGCAGCCTTCCAGTATCTGAAGGGGGCCTATAGGGATGCTGGGGAGGGACACATTAGGGACTGTGGTGAGAGGAAAAGGGGTAACGAGTTCAAACTTAAACAGGGGAAGTTTAGATTGGATATGAGGAAGAAATTCTTTAGTGTAAGGGTAGTGAGGCACTGGAGTGGATTGCCTGGGGAAGTTGTGAATGCTCCATCACTGACGGTGCTCAAGGCCTGATTGGACATAGCCTTGGGTGGCATGGTTTAGTGTGAGGTGTCCCTTCCCATGTTAGGGGTGTTGGAACTAGATGATCTTAAGGTCCTTTCCAACCCCAAGTATTCCATGAATCTATGATCTCTGAAAAACAATCATTAAGTCACCAGTTTACAAAATATTATATTTTTAACGTTTTACTGTGAATCTGCTTTAATTTCTAAAGATGTCTTTGACAGTACACACATTTGGTGCTCAGCAAACTGCGAAAATTACAGTGTTGAAACTTTATTGCAGAGCAGATATGGGCTCTGCCTGAGACTATTGAATGTCAGGAGTTCCCTTTTATACCTGTGTCACTGCAGAACTAGGCTGGAGCATCTTGACCATATCTAAAATGGTTAGATGCTGTACAAACTGGTGACAGTGGGACAATTCTTACTTCAGCGTGATTACAAATCGCATATAATTTCCTCCATTTATCACTTCTTTACTATGACTTCTAATAGGAATTGATCAAGATGAGCTTCATTTTGTAGTATGATGGTATTTGTCATAATCTCTGCCTTCACTACTTACTGCTAGGTGCCAGTGTTGGATATTTTATTGGGTTACCATACTGTTTCTGGGCAGTTTCTAAACTTTTAATGTAATTCTTATAACATGCTCATACAATGATTGCTGATCAAAACAGTGTCTTTGAAAGAAATACCTTCCCACTGGTTTAAGAAGGCATCTCCTGTTCTCCTGTCTGCAAAGTGGTACCTGGCTGCCCTGTCATGTCCATTGTGACGCAGGGTGACACAAGTCAGTTGCAACTGCAGTGCTTGTAGCAGGGTAACATTCAGGCTGAGAGCTGTAAATTCTATATCGTTGTTGCTTTTGTTGTTGACAGCCACATGTGCTAGACTGAAATTACCAACCATGACTGGTGTTTCCTTAAAAGCATTGCTGTGAAACATTTCCACTTAGGAAAATACCCAGACGTCTCTTTAACTCCTAAGATCAGACAAGAAATAAGACTTTAGTTTTTCCTGAATCCACTATACTATTTAGCCCCAGGAAAATATATTCTGCTTCAGTGACTGTGGGTTGCAGGGAACATTATGCAGATAAGATCAAAACCTGCATTAATTCTGACTGTTTTTTCTTGTTGTCCCAGAGCAGGACAGAGCAGCTGATTTTGCTCCCCCGCCTTTCTTTCTCCCTCCTAACACATTCGTGGGCTCCAGGTGGCAGCACAAGCACCGTTTTGCAGAGCAGGAGAGAAAGTTTTGACAGGAAAAAGTTCTGACGCAAATTGTCTTTTCTGTTCCCGGGTGAGACTTGTTATGAAAACACAGCTGAAATTTAAGATTTTAGTCGTTTTTAGATTTTCCTTCATGAATATTATCCTCAGAATCATCTGTGGCAGTTTGCATTTCTCAGAAGCATGTTTTCTCACTAAAGAGCTACAGTTATTGAACTAAAGTGAACTAAGCCTTATGATAAAGCTATTGTGAAAAGTTTTTATGTGAGCCAGAAAATGTTAAAGCATGTCCTTATTTTTTCTCAAGGTCTGGCAATTTTACTGCAAAGTATAGGATTTTGGCTTTCTGCAGAAACACTGACTGGCAGGGGATCCTGAAATCCTTCCATCTGCAGTTCCAGGCATATATGTCATCCCAACAAGAAAAGTATTGGTCCTATATCATCTAAAACCAGACCAAACTAATGAGTTATGGAGACCAAAGAGCACTGAACATTAGTAGTGGGGACACAACACCAAGCAAACCTGTGAAACATGTCCAGATTGTTGGGGTTAGGAAAGAGAATGACCAAAGGAAACAATAGCAAGGAAGTAATATAAAGTATATATATGGCAATGTAAAATAATATAAAACTGCTGGGCATAACTGCCCTTTGAATGCAAGGAAACACCTGTAAGATTACAGGCTTTAACAATTTTTTGGCACACTGAGAAAAGCACCCTGCTTTTCAGATGCTTATATGCATTGGTTTGTACACTCTATGGTCTCCCTCCTGAGCATAATTCTGCTTTTTACATCTTATTGACTCCCTTTCAAATACTCTACAGGAGTCTGTATTCCTCCCTGAGGCAAAATTTGCTCTGAGCATCTTCTCTCATCCCCTTGCTATTACCACTAGCTGGGTCAGACACAGAAAGGCATGTTTTCCCAAGTGCATCTGTTTTTTCTCTGTTTTTTCTCTTTGGATGGATATAAAATCTGGATGACAGATTAATTATTGAAAAGCAATGTCACCTCTCTCTTGTTTCTGTTTTCATCAGAAAAGATGCATTTCATCCCATTTTCAACATACAGAAAGTAAAACACATTAACATAAAAACCCAAGAAGACTTTTATGTCTGTTTAGAAGAGGCAAGGAACTCAGTTCCTCTTTCAGTTACAGAGAGAGAGATGAGCAGGGAGAGAGCATCTGCTGAGGGAAAACAACAGTAGAAGAATTTTAGTCACTGGAACACAGAAAAAAATGCAGTATTTCCTTAGTAAAGACTGTAAAAGCAGTCTAAAAGTAATTAAGATATTAAACTAAAAATAGACAACTTTCCTATTAAGAACTCTACTTCCAGCTCCTTATTCCAGGTGTTATGATACCACAGAATATCTTTTTCTATGAAATAAATAATCAAGATGTGAAATGCTTATAATTTCAAGTCTTTCTGGGGAGCAAAGTAGTATTATGTCAGCCAGCATGAGGCTGAACACAAGTAGTTTTTTTCCAGAAAGACACAATTTGCAGACAAATAGTCATCGAATCAGGTTCATTAAATGGATCTGTGCTCTATTCATTCACTAAATAAATTAACATGCTGTGTTTCACGTGCTGGACTTTTGCCTGCCCCTATTTAGGGTAGCCCACTCTGAGGGCTGGTCTCTGGGCTAACCTCGTGCAGTCTTAAGGGTTGTTTTCTGCTTCCAGTGCCAGGAAGATCTATATGGGTTGCTTGCAACTCTTGCAACTCTCTCAGGAGAAGTTGCCATCTTGGATGCTCTCTCTCTCTGGATTAGTACTCAAATAAAGCCCAGGTAATAGACTCTAATAAGACTCTAATAATTTGTTTTACCATCAGACTTCATTATATCAAAACTCCTTTTGACTTCAGTAACTGGATTCCTTGAACCAAAAGTGAAAAACTAAGCTTTACATCTTAATTCTGACACCCTTCATTAGGTAATTTCACGGATCTGCAGATGAGCTAATTTGTCTTGCTCGCAGTGCAGAACAAATAATAAAAATTGGCCTTCTTGTGCAGGCATACTCCCAGAGCATCACTACACTTATTTTCAACAAAGAACCCACACAATGCAAAAATCAAACCATCTATTGAAACTAGGTCTCTCTCTATCTCTTGCACTTGGGTCCCGAGCATGTTGAAGCATCCCTATATTGCTGTACCAGTTTTGGTTTGGATTCTAATCAAAACCCATGCATGATTTGAGTGATACACGCAAGTCAAGGGCTTTCTCCAATGTTGTAATGACAGAACAAAGGACAAAAATCAGTGAAATGGAAATGTTCAGTCCCACTAAAGAAATGAGAAACACAGCTTAATTTTCTGCATTTGTACTAAACTAGTAATCTGTTTTACCCACATCAGTAATTTTTCATATCTGCAAACAGAGATTTCAGATTATTATCAGCAAATCAGTCTCTCTGGTTTTCGATTGTAATAAAGTTAGAGAAAACAAAAAATAAAACTCTAATTTCAAAGCTTTAAGATTGTCTGTCTTTGCATTCCAGAGCCCTGGGGAGCTGGTTATTTTTCTCTTTCATGTGCTTCATCAAAGGCACAACCAGTAGTGGCTTAGGACTGAGGATTGCTGGGAGCAGCAGACAAATGTTCTAATTGGGAAGCCTGGCCCTGCAGCCTGCATATGCACCTCTAACTGTCCTTGTCACTATGCCCTTGCTGTCCTACAGCCAGGCCAGCATCTCCAATACACCACCAATGCACTTGCTTCTCAAGCACCACCAAGCAGGGGGTGTTAATAAGGTGACAGCTAAAATGCCAGAAAATGATTGACAGCATGGATAAAAGAGCTCTTTTGATCAATCTCCTATAGGGGAAGGAAAATAAGAGATTGGGATTGCACTTGGATAGCTATCATTGCAGAGCTACTAAAAATATTACTAGGAATGCTATCCAGAGGGACCATGACACTCTTGTGAGGTGGGCTGATACCAACCTGAAGTTTAACCATAACAAGTGCAAGGTTCTATACCTGCCTCAGAGCAATCCCAGGCACAGCTCCAGGTTGGGCAGAGAAGAGATTCAGAGCAGCCCTGCCCAGAAGGACTTGGGGGTGTTGGTCAATGAGAAAATGAACAGGAGCCGGCAGTGTGCACTTGCAGCCCAGAAAGCCAACTGTATCCTGGGCTGCATCAAAGGGAGTATGACCAGCAGGTCAAGGGAGGTCATCCTGCCCCTCTACTCTGTTCTCGTGAGACCTCACTTGGACTATTGTGCACAGTTCTGGTGTCCTCAACATAAAAAGGAAATGGAACTGTTGGAAAAAGTGCAGAAGCTGGCCACAAGGATGATCATGGGACTGGAGCACCTCCCGTATGAAGACAGGATGAGGTTGTTTGGGCTGCTCAGCTTGGAGAAGAAAAGGCTGCGTGGAGACCTCACAGCAGCTTTCCAGTATCTGAAAGGGGCCTGTAGGGATGCTGGGGAGGGACTCTTCATTAGGGACTGTGGTGAGAGGACAAGGGGTAATGGGTTCAAACTTAAACAGGGGAAGTTTAGATTGGATATGAGGAAGAAATTCTTTATTGTAAAGGTAGTGAGGCACTGGAATGGGTTGCCCAGGGAAGTTGTGAATGCTCCATCACTGATGGTGTTCAAGGCCAGTTTGGACATAGCCTTGGGTGGCATGGTTTAGTGGGAGGTGTCCCTGCCCATGGCGGGGGGGTTGGAACTAGATTGTCTTAAGATCCTTTACAGCCCTAACTATTCTATGGTTCTATGATTCTATGATTTTGGAGTAGTAATTTCCCAGAGTATACAGAAGAACAAATGGCATACACATAAGGTTCATAAGCCATGTTGGTTTGCAATAGCGGGACTCAGTGACCTAGCATGGTCTAATAGTTCCTAACATATAACTTCCTAGTGTGCTCACCAGCAAAATCTACCCAGTTTCCTGAAGACAAATTATTGGATATATCCTCTGAGCTGTAAGCTGTATCCCACAAATGGCCAATCACTTTGCAAAATTTCCTAGGAGAATTCTGAGATATTGCATGTTTATTGACCAGGAGGAAAATCAGTTAACTTTTTCAAAAGCTAGATGTATTACACATGGAGGTAAGTTAATGCCTTGCTATGGGAGCATAACTCTCCTGAGGATCAGTATCTGTGTACTTGCTCTTGGTTTGAACCAACATCTATGAAAGCATATTTTCTTACAGTTCAGGTTCAAGGCTATTCTCTGAGACAACCATCAAGGTGGTGGCAGCTCCCTGAGTACCATGGGGACTCAGGCCTGAAGTGGCTGGAGCAGGACCCCCACCCCAAAGGCATTTGGATGGTGGGACAGGCCCCAGCAGGTGAGGTCCTGCCATGGCCACCCCTTCCAGAAACAGTTCCAATAAATTATGTTTTCAGCAGATCTTCATACCAGCCCATGTGGCAGAAGTTAGTTCACAGCATGGTTTCTATTTTGGTATTTCTTTGAATTTGTGCAATGTGTTTAAGATTCACTCTGTTTTTTCTTCCGGTAGGTTTAACCTGTAGTTCTCACCAAGTCACCAGGTGAATTATTTCTTAACCGTGAAAACACTGTGACCAAAATTAAAGCTATTCATTTTCAAGTGTTAAGAAGGAAGACAGTGGTTTATGCCAGTGGAAAGACCAAGGAGAAACTAAGCAGTTTATCTTTTTAACTTATATATAGGCTGTATAAGTACAAGATTTTTCCCTTCCATTTTCTTTGGTTAATTCACTAATCTTCTCCTCACCTGGTCTTTGCAGTTTTTCTCCTCATAAATTAATTGAAAATCTATTTTACACAGTGACAGTCTTTCGGTTTTACCTTCCATTTTGTGCTTTTTTTTTTGTTTTGTTTTGTTTCTTTTTTTTTTTCAACTCCTCTTAATACATAATTCTTCTTAAATAATTCACTCCTGGAACAAAATTGCTTTGGTTATGTAGCAAAGCCAGCAGTCTTCAGCAGTTCAAAGTGTGAAATGTCTGTCTTTTGTTCACTACATAAACGAATATGAAAAAGCTAAAGCTGTCCCCTTATGAAAACTTAAATTTTGCCAGTTTATGTTGTATGTAAAGTTGCTTCTCTTGAAAAAAATAGCTCAAGTTACTGAAATTTTTATTTGGAAGATAATTACCCTTCCTGCAACCTTGTATGTCTAATAAAATTATAGCGAATTTAGTAATTTACATTTCTATTGCAATTATGTTAGAAAAATGGAGGCAAACTGACATCTGCCCCATATTTGAGAAGACTCTGAGGAATAAATTTGCGTCCATGTAGGTGCAGGAGCAGGATCCATATGTTGAAAACTGTAAAGTCTACACTATTCTTGCTCCTGGAGCTCAAGAGGCTCCCAGTATCAGTGTATCAGCTCACAGAACAGGCTGTGTCAGCTTCTGTAGTCATACTCTCTGCTTTCTCTCATGCAAAGCACAGGTTGGACCTCCTTTGTGAGCTCAGAATTTCTTTGTTGCCATAGTAAATGTTGCAGATATATTCCTTCCTGACTGTAGACATCAAAAGATGGAGAGGCAAGGTATCCCTAGGTTCAGTGATTTAGTACTATTCTGTTGAAAAATAAGCCTTTTATTTCTACTCAAAATTGTCTAGCTTCAGCTTCCAACCATTTTTCCTGCCATCTTAATGAATATAAGCTCCTCTTGTACCTGTAGGCAATACAGAAGATGCTTCTTAAATGTCTCTTAGGCCTACCGTTTTTGTATTCTGCCATATGGTAGGGCATGCTTTCCAGAAGTCAAATACTCCTTTGAAAATTTTTTCCAAATATCCGTGCCAGAATATACAGAAAATTTCAGAGGATATAGAGGAAAAAATATGTAATGAACCCATTAGTGTCATCCACAGAGTAAAAGTCATCTGAACCTATTTGATAATTGTTATATTTTTGCATCCAAAGCCTTTATTTGCAGAATTAAACTAACTTAAGATTCTTCATCAGGGACTGCAGCAACAGGACAAGGGGTAATTGGTTTGAACTTTAACAGAGAAATTTCAGGTTAGATATAAGGAAGAAATTCTTTACTGTTCTGGTGGTGAGGCACTGGAACAGGCTGCCCGAGGAAGCTGTGAATGTTCCATCCCTGGCAGTGTTCAAGGCCAGGTTGGACAGAACCTTGGGCTATGTGGCCTAATGTGAGACTTCCCTGCCCATGACAGGGGGATTGGAACTGGATTATCTTAAGGTCCTTTCCAACCCAAACCATTCTATGATTATATTATTCTTTGACCCCAGAATCTCATTCATGGTCCTTCACTAGAGGGAAGAGTCCTGAATCTAAAATGTGTAAGCCTATTCTTCTGCTCTAAGATGTTCAGTTTTACCTGGTTCTTTTATTTTCTTTTCTTTTTTTCCTTGGTTTCAATACCTAAGATTAGCTTGTCTTCAACATTATTTCTATCTTAGCTTGACCCATATCAGCCACTCCCTGTTCCTCAGTAGCCTCTGTTGTTCTTTATGAAGCTCTTTGTAGCACCTTACCCTTTATACACTTTACCTTCATCTCTAGGTTCAGTGTCAGTAATGGTAATACAAATTATAATGAACTAAAAGCAAAAAACATTTCACTATACAATGCTTAAAATATACCTATTTCTAAAAACTATAAATATAATAGTATCACAACATTTTTCCTTCTGTTCTGTTCAAGATCTGTTTTACGACAGAATTTGATATTTGGCATTTATATTCAGTGACAGCAAAATTTCCTTTACTGTTACTGGAAAATTAGAGTAAAATTTGGACATGGATGCAAATTGATGCCCCAATTTTTCCTCCTACTCTTTATCAGTAAAGTAAATACACAAATCTTGTCCACTTGATATCCCCTGCTCTAGTTTTGTTGCTGCTGCAGAGGTGCGCTGCAAATGCTATAACTTCAGGGAGACTGCTAGAAGCAGATAATGGATGTTAGACTGAATCAGACTTCTAATTATAACAGCTGTTAAGGTTTTCATAGGACTGCATTAGTCTCTGCAAGTCTTGTAGGTGAAATATTGTGACATTAACTGGCAGTTCTATTCACACTGAAAGTTATTTATCGCGGCAGTAAAATTTAAAGAAATTACATGATTACATATAACTGAAAAATTATCATACCTCTGTGGTTCTATCTGGCTACATCCTGTGCCTTGAAGTCTCCCAGGTGTGTGATAATCTAATAATCATCAATTGTTTGCCTTTGTGTTTCAACACCATATGTCAAATTTCAAAGGGAATGATAATGATGAGAAGAATTTATGCCTTGGGGGGAGTTGCATGTGTATATATTCGAACTCTTCCTTATATTTATTGGAATATTTAAGATTTAGAATTGCAATATACATTTGCTTTCAGAGATTCTGTTACTTCCGATGATTTAAAGAACTCAGAATTCATTTTTGACGATCTGATTTTGGCAGCAGTACCTCCAGTTCCTACTGATTCCAGATAATCGCTAAGCATAGATTTCTTTTTTGTGCCTCAGTGTTGATTTATATGAATTAATATTACAGAACCATGTCTTAAAAAATTAGCTGAAAGCCCGTAAATCATAGTCATAGAAAGAAGGAAAATCTGTTTTGATGTCTCACATGGTGGAAATTCTACTCCCTTGAATAAATTAATTTCAGCAAATCATTCTGTAGTGCGAATTTCACCAGGACATACATTCTAGGAAAATCTGGTCATAATTTGTACCAAAAAATAAAACGCACTTAAAATAAAATACAAAATACCCAGCCTTATACATAAGTCCCAATGTACTTCAGCCATGGGGAAGAATAGATCTTTGTCAAAAAGGCTGCAGGTTGAAGCAACCCAGCCTTCTTTTCCTTCAAGCCCAATGTATTATTCCTCCTGTGCACTACAGAAAAGAGGGTGATCATATAAGTATGGAATGGAATAAATAAATACCTGGAAGAATCTTCTTTACGTATTGCCACAGATGATAGTTGGGGATTGCACAGTTGTAGAACAGTAGGAAAGAAGTAAAAAGGGTTATGCCTAAGCCCACTGAATGTCTCCACAGAGAAAAGGGTCCATAACCCTGGAGTGCCACGCAGTTTCTTTTTTGTGCTAGCCATGCTTTGAGTCTTTCTGTAATGCTTTTCTGACAAGAAAGTGGGTGACAAGTATTTCAAAATGGACATGAAAAACTCAGGGATATTTTTAAAATCTTAATATGTTTGTCCCTATAGGATATTTGTAAAATGGGGGAAGAATACCACCCTGTCATTTCACAAAGTATGAAAATAATCATTTTGTGCAGCATTCACATAATACAATGAAAAGTGCTACAGAAAAAAAAAAAACCACTACCCCCCCCCAAAAAAAAAAAAAAAAAAAAAAAAAAAAAAAAAACCAACAAAACAAAAACCCACAAGGAAATCAGTATTTGTGCCCTTGGAGAATGACATGAATGGAGTGAATTAAAACAAAACATGGGACTGTTCACTGGAAACTGGATGTAAAACCAAATGTTGAATGGGTGCTCATTTACTGAGTATCTTTCATTGTATGCTGTAAATGAAGAAAAATTCCCAGGAAAACATACACATAAGATACCCCCGCAGGCTCTTCAGTCTCTCTGTGTTCTTCTCAGGGCTCTGAAACAGAGACTGAGTTGGCAGGAGACACACCAAGACAAAGAAAAGGTCTGTAGAGATGATACAGCTCTGAATCCTTGCCTTGCAGTATTGTTCTCTGTACATACTAAATGTAACTGAATTTGCACAGATAATTTAAATTCTTCCATCTAGTAGTTATTAAGTTCTTGACTTTGTATCCTCAGTAATGCTGTGTATGTGTGCACACACCATAGTGTTATAGTGTAAATATCTGCAATGAACCAAGCAGCAGTTCATAACCAAAATTTCATAACAAAATTAATCAAGATATCTTCATTAAATTGCAAATTTGTGTAATCTCCTCTTTCAGAAAAAGGATGTTAAGCTTTTTACTGTATAAACTATTATAATTTCTGGGCCCAAACCTTCCATTATGAGAATATCAACTGGTTTATTACAATATTACTTCATATTTTGAGAATTAAATGCACTCAGAGCTGAAAGCCCATTTTATTACTTGATATACCTGTCCCAAAAGCAACTGAAGAAGTAAGACAACCATAAATATACAACGCAAAAAGAAAAGGAGCATCCATCTCAGATTAATCAAGAACATATTCTTGAACCACGTCAGAAATTCAGTTCAGCTATGAGGCTTTCGAGTAACACCTCCTCCCAGAAATGCCACCTGTTTTTATACATATTTTTTTTAGTAGTGTTATTTGAAGTAGTTGAAAGCTATCAAGAGTTCATTGGTCACCACCGCAGCTAACTTACTTTTGATACCCTTATGGTCTCTGTTTAATTAACCTTTCCTTCTCTTCTCCATGATGCTCCACCCTCTATCCTTAAATTAGAACACTCTGTGAACACTTTGGCACAGAGAAGTTACTATGTGTCTGTTTTATGGTGCCTTGCAAGGGCCACACTGGGACGGTAATTTCGAACCAAACGAATTAAACCAAACAGACAAACAAAAATTTCCTGAGAAAATCAGTTATGAAGCTGATTTTCAATAAATACTTTCTTGTGTGGAAAAGTACAGGAGAGAGGTATATAAATGTGCTGTCTACAGTGAAGTGAAGAGGGAAAGAACAAATTTCCTGTTTCTTTGCAGCGTTCTTTCTGACCTCTTTGAGAGCAGAGGCAGGCTTTGATTCACTCAGTTGTGTTAACGTTTGTTTTTTGAGAGGGAATGAAAAGATTGCCAAGTGTTACCATTTTACAGTAGATCAAGGCAACTTCATGCAAAATGAGTATATCTTGTCTAACCGTTATTGTAAAATTGTAAATTTTCCAGGCGTGAGGCATCTGTGCATTTATGAGACCTCACACAAATGGGAATAGGTGAATTATTCTACTTCCTCCCATTAAGTATTCCTTATATATTTGTATAAATCTTACTTTGCATTTTAACTATTTTTAATTACTTGTATTTGGGATGAGCCATAGAAATGAAGCAGAAGTTCTGCATTAAAGATAACCTGAGGACATACTAATAAACAACAACTAAAAAAAACCAACGGAATTTGAATATGAATATAGGAAGCATTGGGACATTCAGGAAACATGGAATTTGAGGGACTGAAGTATGGATATCAAAACCGTTGAGCAGCTAAGAAGTAGGAGTATATATTCAAGAAAATTCATAGTATCTCTGATTGGCTTTTTGATGAAATCAGCTTCCAGATTTTATTTTGTTAAATTAATTTTGAAAATGTTACCTTTGCTTACACCTATACTACTAAAATTGCCTTTACAAGAACAGAGAGCTTAGTCACAGCATGGGAAGATGCATGGAGCTTTTCTTCTAACACAGTCCCTGGCACAGTTTGGCCTGGACTAACTGCTGCCTTCCAAGGTACACATGAGCATCAGTCAGTTTACAACAGTCAGAGACTAGAATAGGGTTTAGATGTGGCTACCCCGTTTTGAGCGATAAAGGAAACTAGGTGTATGGGTGTGTGGACGCAGACCAGTAATCTTCCTTCAGCTCAGTTGTCCAACACAGCAGTGGGGACCCTGGCATGACAGTGCAGTTTTAGCAGTCTTGTACTGCTATTCCTGCTTTTTGAGAAAAGCGGGTGGAAGAGATGCCCAGGCTTACCTTCCAAGATAACCCTGGAGCCTGAGAGATCTGTAGAGGCAGTACCAAAGGGTGTTGGGTTTGAAGGCTGGCAGTCCCCGTAATTGTGTAGCCTCCAGCCTTAAGTCCTACTTATAAACTAACCCTATAAACAATATTTTATAAACCCCTGGTTTACATGTTCTCGTAATCTAGGAGACAGAGGCAGATGTAGCTCTTTCACAAAGGTGTCTAAATAACACCTTTGCTGATCAAAAGTCTGTTTCTAGAATTATCTGTGTGGTGAAGATGCATATTTTGTCCATGGTAAGTATGACTTGGCCTTTATCAGACACTCATTTCCTTGAGATCACAAAAAGCACTCATCAATTACTGCATATTTGCGATATTAAGAATGTATAGATGGTCCTGTTTTGGCAGCAGGGAGTAAAGTGTTTCCAGTGTAAGCAGGATGAAATATTGTATTAAATGCAAAAAATGTGAGGGATTTACTGGGAATGTTTTCCCTCATCCTTGTGTTGCATGCAATTGGTATTCTCTGGTTTCTTTCTTTTTCAGAGCTATCATGTTCTTTGGATTTCACGGCATGAGAGTAACTGTCTGGTAGATAAATCAGGTCCTTCAGTTCAGCAGAAGCCAAAGAAGAAAGCAAACATAATTTTTAATCTCTTGATATTTTGTTATCTCAATTATGGCTGTTTTGCCTACTACCATATTGCTCTGTTTGAATGTGCCATATGTCAGTCATAATATGGCAATGCAAATCCAAGCAGGAAACATTGCTTTGAGCTGACATAATAATAATAATAATTATGAAATACTGCTTCTAGCCAGCTTAGAAAGCTGTGCCTATTACACATCTCAACTTCCTCATAAAGAACATGGAGAGAATAGTGACACAGAAGAATATAATATTGGCTCAAATAGCCTTTGTCAGGGAACCTCCACAGTTAAAAGGAATTAACTGACAGGACATAGATCATCTGATCCATAGCACATAATGGGCCATAAAGCACCTCCCACTGCCCCCTAACAAATGTCTGGTTTGCCGTGAAAGAGTAAAAACTTGACTATAATGCCCCACAGAAGGGAAGAGGAAAGATCAAGGTCATTGTCCATATTAGAGTTGACAGCTCGGCCTTTAAATAATGACAGATTCAATATTAGTTTCATTAATTTTGTTTTTTTCTTATGCACCCGAGGGAATCCATTACTGGCCCTCAAAACTGCATTTCAAAAACAAGTAAGCTGGTTCCTGGGGAACTGCAAGTTAGCTACTGTTGCCTGTCAGGTGCTTCTTTTTCAGTACAACCTCCAGTAACCATGAATTACACAAGGTCCTCTTGTCTTATTACAAGACGTACCTGAGACAAATACTGGAAGAGGAAAGAAAAAAAATCCAACCAAAATCCATCGCTTGGATAGATTTTCTCCTAGCTGCTCTTGTTTTTGCTTTTAGCAGTAGAGCCAGGGTCAAGCAGTAATTGTTAATGACATCAGTGTTTTAGAAAATCGTTTAAACAGGAATCTGTCTGCAAACTTGTGCTTTAAAACTCAGACCACAGGTTAAGTTTGCTTCATATTGCTGCATGTTGAGCAAACCAGATGCACAGTTGCTGAGAAAATTGAATAAAGATTAAGTGAAGCACACTGTAATGCTGCCCCAGGCCTGTGCCTACAAGCAGGATTTAGGTGTAAGCTATAGAAATCTGCTTATACCCAGTATAAATATACCTTTTTCTGGCTCACAGTTTAGGTCCCCTATATACAGCCCTAAAGACGAAAGGTATTATGCAACAGCTGTTAAGTATATGAAATGTGATAGATGAGCCTTAGCAAATGCTAACTTAAGAGTTCTTAACCCCAGGAAAACGTCTCATTCAGCTGTGCTTTTTGCACAGAGCTGGCTGAAATAACAGTATTTCAAGAAGCAGTTGCATGTGGGCAATTCCTCTGTTGCATGCTTAAATCTTGGCCATTTATTTGTGCATAAATCATTAGAATTACAGATTTTGAGCCTGCCTAGGTGGAACTCAGCATGTCAGGTAAAATTTCTTGGCATTGCATGTACATTCAGTTTTTCTAAGAGACTGGAGTATCTAAATGCTGATGATACATGATCTAGAATACTTTTTAAATGAAAAGGGGGCTTTAGTTAATATAATAGCTGTAACTCTGTCTGAGTTAGTTTATTCAGGCATCTTTATCCGTGTGTAAAGAGGCTATGCAAGCAGAATATATACTGCTTGAAAGCAATGATTATTAACTAAAATGCTCAATTGAGAACTAGAGTTAGCAAGCAACTAAATGCATTATAATGCTTATCAAAGAGTCTTGCTGCAAGGCAGCCATCCATCAGGAGAGAAAAGTTTAAACTTCCTTGTCTCCTTGTGCTAGTCTTCAATATTCCTAAGTTACCATTACCTCCCAAGTCTCTGTTTTGCTTTAGGATTTTATACTTTGACATTTTGGTGGGCTATTACTAACTACTATCTGAACAACCCAACTTCTGTAATTTTACCTTTTTTATCCTGCATGGCTCTGCTCTGTACTATTTCACAGCTTCCTCATCATCCAGCAGTTTCCTCAGCATGAAACCTCGATGCAAGCTAACGAAAACAGGGCCTTGAGCTGTGGAAAAGGAAGGGATTTGTAGAGTGTGCGTCTCATAGGGCTAAGATTTAGAGAACACCAAAATTATTCTATGAAAGAAACAAGCTCTTTATCTCCCTTCTCTGGAAGGCGAGCGCCGGACTGGGTGTCAGCTATGTTGGCAATTAAAGCTGCTACTTGACCTGGAAAAAAATTACATTTCACCACTGCTTCATGGCATCTGTCTGGGTGCAGACTCTTATACCAGTGCATGGCTGCGGTAAGCTAAGGTTGGTTGTGCCTCTAAAAAAGTCTTCCTGACAACATATTTATAACATCACGTATTATTTGCCCTTTCCCCCCCAAGAAATGAACGCTTTAGTATGTTTAGGGTAAAAAGCGTAAACTATAAAATAGTAACAACAAAAAAGTAACTATTTCCTGAAAAAAAGATTCAATGTAGGAAAGTTTTATGTTATGTTTTGCTATCTTATTGATTGATATATTAATATGCTTTTCCTTTTTAACCATAAAATCACAGGTAGTTCTTTATACTAAATGGCCTGTAGCAGGTTTTTAATTATACTCCAATAGATTAGAAGCAGTACTTCAGATGTAGTCATATGATTTACTGATGTAATTATCTACTGAACTGCCTAGAAACTGATGCACTTTTCAGGTATTTTTGTCCTTAAAAAGAGATAGTATGTCAAGAAGCAGCTCCTAATGCATGCATTCAAAAAGGAACAAATCTGACTTTCTTTTTTTTTTAGTGTAGCTGTCTCTGTAAAACAAAGTCTCTTGTATTTGCAGTTGTTAATCTATGTAGTTCTGACTCAGCTTTTTTTTTAGTTGAGTGATAAATCAGACTGCATATTTTAGTACCAGAAGACCCAAGTCTTTAGGTAAAGTGAATCAAAATTCTGCGCAGGGGTAATGTAAGAGGTGTGGTCACAGCAACATCTTGCCAATCCCTTCACTCAACAACAGCTACTTCTCAGAATAGACTTCATGTTACTTCAACCAACTTAATGCCAGAAACTGTAGTAAATTTGCTCCTAGCCATTTCGTGTCTCTTTCACACTTCTGGATCACCTGTGATGCTGTTCAATGATGTTTTGAGCAATTTCTTGTAGAAATAACCTTCTTACACAGGTTTCTAGTACAAAGCTAGTCCACTTCCAAGCTCAGACCACTGAAAGTCAAACATGGGTTTATAGGCAGCAAAATTAGTGAAGTTTTGTCAAGCAAGGTTTGTCAGTATGTGGAGATGAGTATGTACTCCTTAGAGTTTTATAACAGCTGAACTCCCAGCAAAATTAACAGGGTCTTTCTACTCTTCATATATGTCCTTCTTCTTCATATAGCTTTTCTTTGGCTTATGGATGCTTTCACGGTATGTATTTTCCCTTATGCAAGAGGGAAAATTTAGGCTTTAATCACTAATTCTAGTGTTTTAACTGCTAAGAAAATGAGAATGACTCCCAGCAATCTTGATAGTGAAGTTCAAAACTGTTTGCCTGCTAGGGATAAACTGTCTATCATATAAGTGAGTTTACTTTTCGGGTAATTTGAAGTGACTAGCAAATCCATTAAGATGGATTAAGCTGTTTTCAGCACCCTCATTCTTAGCTCCTTAGAGGCTGCTTTTGATCTATATCTTTCCAGCAGGTTTACTTTTGGACCACACCTAATTCTCATTCTTGCCACTTCACAATTAGTGAGCACTAAAGGAACCAAATAATTTGTACAGTGTTAATGCAGCTATAGACAAGGAATTGGAGATTAGCAGCAGAGCTACCCTTTCTATAAAAACAAGAATCAATACCTTGATGAGTGTTGAGGCAATGATTTTATGAGCAGCTGAGGTGACCTAATGACCTCCATAATGATGAGGTCCTCCTGGATTCTTGTTCTTCCTGCTGAGAAGGGTTCTACCATTTGCTTGAATATTTCTGTTTAAATAAAGACACTTTTAGTTACCAGTGAATTTTGGACATATGCATGTTTGTCCAAACTCTTCTAGCTCCCTGAGGTCACACATTTTGTGTGACCAAATCATTTGAGATGCCTGCATCTTGACTGAGAGTGGTCAGCATGTGAAAAAATAATCAATGACCTGTTACAGACCAACAGGCAAAAAAAACCACCAAAGAAACCAAGCCTTTGTTTCTTGGGGAACCAGGTTGAGATTTCTTGACCTTAGAAGTCATTTCAAGGTTGTAGTTCTTCTGGTGTCTGGCTTCCAGAATGCACACCTCTTGTCATAGTGGATTGTTGTTCTCTATATGTGTTGCAACCCACTGCATTCCTCGGCTGTCAGTAAAACCACTGTAAGAGCATACTCCAAATTGATCACTTAGAAGGTTTGTTGCTTGGTTTTCTGATATAAATCACTTAACTGCCCTGTTTTAGCAGAACTCTACAAAGAGTAGCATTTGCATAGTTTCAGGAGCAAACAAATGACTGAGAAGAATGACTGGGGAAAATGACTGTACACTTTTTCATCCGGGGTTTTGTTCAAATGCTCTTTTCAGTTAAAAATTAATCCAGAATAAAATTTAAAATAGAACATCTCTTTTTGTCTGTGCTTTTTGAAGCAGCTGTGATTAGTAGGCAAATAAAACTAGCCAAAGTAGAACATGGAGAGAAAGGAACTCATGAGCATATGAAGATCCTTGTCATATTGATTCTGTTTTTCTGCAGATGGCGCACCCTTTCTGCTTTCAGTTTAATGCTATGTCTGTAGTACGCATTCATGCTTTTAATTAACTTCTGTTCAGTAAATAGGTATTCAGACAACGGTTTAGCATTGCAATTAGAAATCTAAGGTTAGGTTTGAGCCCTACTGTGCTAATTAAAATACTTTTGAGATCTGTTGGTCATGCATTAAAATGTCAAGCGATTGGCAACCCATAAGTGAAAAATTGATCCAATTATCAAGCTAGCCAAAATGTGCTGCTTTTTTTTTTTTTTTTTTTTTTTTTTCCTAAGGGTTAAGATTTATTGTGGCCATTAGAAATACAGATGTTTATATGTCTGTGCCTTGGAATTCATTTAACTTTGCTGTTCCTTAATGCTATTCTGTTTGTTATAAGACAGAATTATCAATGGCTCCTTCAGTGGAAGAAACTGATGAAGCTCTTTCAATTGAAGTTTCAACCTGGAAACACATGACCACCATTTCCCACATTAAGGGGATAGGAGGCATCAGCAACCTCTTACAACTGTTCTGCTGAAACTGAGAAAATCTTACTGAGTGGTCCAAATATATAAAGATCCACCATCGGATTTAACTGCATCTACAGATCAGACCATTGTCACTTTTCATTTAAGCTTCACTTAATCCTTCATGGACACGCATGGCCAGAATTGTAAGCAGCTTGAAATATTTCATAGGAAGGCTCATCAGTACCCTATTGAATTGAAATCACACTCTCTCTCACTACTGGAAATGCCTCATCAGAAGCATAATTGGACCACATTTGCCTTTTTAATGACTGCAATACCCTGGTGACTCACAGTCATCGTGTGATTAACTAGGATACACAGGTCTTTCTCCTCCTTATTCTTTCTAGTTGATGGATTCTCACTTGAGTTTATAGCAGAATTTAATATTATCAGTTCCCAGGAGGTTGACTATGCATTTTATACTACTGAATTTTGTACTGTTGAATGTCATCAAAAATGAATTTCATCTGGTTTTATTTGCTTGCTTTTTATGTTCACTCTCAATAAGCACTGAGCAAAAAACTGAATCTGCCTGACTGCTTTCAAATTGGGACTTTCAATGAGTACTTTTGCATCCCTCCTTGCTAATATACATATATATGTCTGTTAACAGAACTTGTTTGCTCAGCCAATCAAGTACTGGCAATAACACAGTCTGGATCTTTGACCCAGTCATTAGCCAAGATGCTTCCAAGTTAGTAAGTTAGGGAGAAGATGCTGAGATGTACTGTGAGCTCCAGCCTGGTTGCAACAGTCAATAATAAAGTTCTTATTGTCTTTAGCAAAACTGAATGTGAGCTCTTCTGAATTTTAATTATGTTAATTGTTCTTTTATTTTCAGGATCCACTGTGAATTTTTTTGCTGCATATCAGTCATGTAGAATTATCTGCTATCCTGGACAACATGCTTTAGAGAGCAATGTTGTACCTCAACATTTCTTTATTATGCTTCTTTACAAAACAATAGGAATTTGGCCAGAAAGTATGTGAATACAACCAATTCATTCTTTATTCTGCTATAAATTGTATGTTCACTGTAAGGTTATTTTTGCATTATTCAAAGACTTTTTTGTAAAAGGTATATCCTTGTTAGCTGTGAGACATCATTTTATGGAGTGTCAATTTTTTTTATTTTGTACAGTAAAACTGTAGAGGAGGAGAAAGGTAAATTAAGTTACTGCTTAGATTTCCACGATTTAACATTGCCTATTACAAAGCCTACCCATGTTTAGGTGCTCCATTTTTCATCTAGGATTTCAGGACACCATAGAATTTTAATATATATTTATGAGCTAGGATGCCCTTAGTTTATAAAGCTCATTAGTAAAAATATTATAGAATTGAGATGATCAGCTCCTTCAACTTATTGTAGGTATTTCTGAAATACAAACCTAATTCCTTGTTGCTGTTAATGATCTGTTGTAATGATCACAACCACTGTGCCTGTCCCCTTATGCCATGTTATGCACAAGCCCAGCCTCATCTCCTCTGAAGTTTCTGTGGAGTGTGTTGAAAGCCTACAACTACAGGCAAAGCCCTCTGGACCTAAAAACTTTGTTTCTGCATGACTCCTGTATTCTGATAGCACCAAGTTGGGTTAGTTACTTGGAGTGTCCTGATGCTCTTCAAGTGAAGCTGTGAATGCTTCATCCCTGGCAGTGTTCAAGGCTAGGCTGGACAGAGCCTTGGGTGATATGGTTTACTGCGAGGTGTCCCTGCCAATGGCAGGAGGGTTGGAACTGGATCTTAAGGTCTTTTCCAACCCTAACTATTCTATGATTGTTATAAGGCAATGTGAAATGCAGCTCAGAGATAGTGGTTTGTCCACACAAAATCAGTGAGGCAACATCCACTCATTCTTGCTGGGCTACATCAAAAGGAGCATGGCCCACAGGTCAAGGGAGGTGATTTTCCACCTCTACTCTTCTCTGAGGAGACCCCACCTGCAGTACTGCGTCCAGCTTTGGGGTCCTCAGGAAAGACACTGACCTTTTTGGAGCATGTCCAGAAGAGGGCCAGCAAAATGATCAGAGGGATGGAACACATCTTCTACTAAGACAGGCTGAGAGACTTGGACTTTACACCTCAGTAGTTATTTTGTGGACTTTTAAATGACTTCTGGAGGGCCAGCCAAAGTGCTGAAGGAATTTTCTATTTTTCTAATTTTGTTTGAAGAGAACTTCCAGAGAAATATATATATAAGACCACATCTTTATATACAGGATAAACTGTGTAAGAATACAATACTTTCAACATTTCAGAAAACAGAATTATAAAAATATTGCACATAAGCCCCATTTTAAAAAGTGCAAGAAATCTTAGAAAGTATCTCAGTTATATTCCAGAAACTTATGCTTTTACATATGCATTACATGGGTTTTATTGCCTCCTAGTAGCTACAAAAGCATTGAAGGAATTTCACAATACTCCCATAATCATCTGTGGCAAGCAGAGCTAATGACATACTAAATTTCATTAATAGAAGCCCATATGAAATGTGCAGGGTAAGTTAAGAGGTTAAGTGGTAGTGGTGGGTGTGATTTAGTATAGAGATTATTAGTAATGAATGAACAAGAAAGATAACCTAAATTATTCTTTGTTTGGACTATTTATCTTAGTAATGTAGAATGGAGATTCTACAAACATTCTAGCTTTCATCTTACAAAAAATTAGATTCCTCTGACACAGTCTTTCTACCTCTTCATTTTCCTTTCCTTTCCTTCTTCCTTTTCAGTTAAATTAAAACTTTGAAAGCATTCTGAGATGAAGATCGATAATGTTTAAAATTATATTCTCCTTTTTTGGGACAGTATCAGGTTCCAACATCAGCTCATTTTGAAAAACAAACAAACAATGTTGTCGTCTCCCCCTCCCCCCCAACTGACACAAAACCTGTTAGGAATAAGTAATAAAGTTTCTCATTTGTACAACACACCAAACTCCTATAATAACAAAATGTTTTCAGTTTCAGATTTTTGCTCTTGAAGTTGTTCTTCTTTTTGACAAATGATGTAAGGCCAAAGATTGAGAAGCCCTAGAGTGCACAAAAAACTTTTCATCTTTTGTGAACTGTTTTGGGATAGAATGTGTTTCTTGCTGTGTGCTATTTTTAATATGCTCCTTGCACAATACAGTGCTGATCCCAAGTGCCAAGTGTCACATTTATTCTGCTACTCCTGCAGTGTTCTAGTTCCTTCTGGTTTGGAGTGATTTGATTAAAACCAAACAAACCTACCCCTAAACAAACTCCTATTTTATCTTTTGTCTATTTTTTTTTTTTTCACTTTTGAGGGTAGTATTGCTGAAAAAAATGTTTACTCCTGAGATTGACGGATAGAGGATACAAACTATTTAAACTATTTACAAGTGAGAAACTTTTAATAACACATGCGTTTGCCCTTTGTGAAAAATCTGCAGAGAAGTGAAAGCTCGTGAGACAAAACCTTATTCTTGATCAGATGCATATTTTACCCCTCTTTTGTTTCCTAGATCGTATTGTTGATTATAGAAAAGTATATTTAATGGTTGTCCAGCCTCTTTTAACTACCATATGTCTTCCTCTACTCTATGGCACCTAACTCAGGTAATTTGGCATCTTTAAGTATACCAGTTTTAAGTGACCACCGGGGTCCAATGCTACCTTCAGCGGTGCGTGGTAATCTCTGCACGGACATATGAGAAAAGAAATAAGCTTCCAGCGCAAAACACTGAATGTCATAGGAACTCAAAACCAAGTTAAATCTGGAGACAGCAGTTATTTTAGTAAGTATAAGTGAATTAGATACGTATAAAAGCATCTTGGGGTTTTAATTTAAATTAAACTAATTGAAACATATCAAATGTCAATACTTGTTTCCTTTGTTATGTTTTATATGGTTTAAGTTATGTGCAGAATGATAAAATCAATTACTATTGGGATATTCATCTATAAAAGCTTGCATTGGGATACTCCAAAATTCTACTCAAATTCTACAAAATTCTACCCAGTTCTACAAAATTCTACTTCAAATTTCTACTCAAAATTTAACTAATGTAAAATTTTATCCTCCTTGTGGTAAGTAAAAGCCTATATTCTGTTTTCCTCACATAGATGAATTACCTACCATGATTGTTGAGTTGTCGGTAAAACATTTAATTTGCACTTAAAAACTATAAAAAGTAGAAATATTTGTAATGGTTGGACTTTCTATCACACTGTGGCCCAAAGCCTGTGGGTTGTCTGCCCTATGATGACCATGTACCGCCTGTGTTTTTGTCTACACAGATCATCAAACACAAAGGATGTCTCTGAGAAAGAACAATGAAGACATAACCCTGAGAAAAAAAGTCCTGGAAGAACAGATGATTTGAATACTGTTGTGGCCACTTCAACCATCTGGTGATCATTAAGATCCCACTATTCTATGATTATGAATTCAAGCTAAATTTTTTTTCTAGAAAGCTTTTCCATCAAGTAAATGCCATTGGAAAAAAAGTTAAATCTTCTACCTTCTGCTTTAAATTAACATTTTTCCATTTTTTAGGAGAAGCCTGGTGTACACATATGTGTGCATGTGACAGTGAGGGAAAATGTAACTTATTGTTTTCTGAAAGTTTCTAAGGTATTATTACTTTTTTGATCCTTTTGCCTTAAAAAGCACTGTGTTCTAAATCTTATTTTTGTGTTGTATCCGTTTCTTGAAAGAAGCTGCTCTGCTGATGGTAATGAGGAGGGAATCTAAGGAATGACACAGTAATGAGTAAGAAATGTAAAATTTAAAGAATAAGAAATTTAAAATGCGAGTTCTGAAGAGGTGTTTCTTTAAACCAAAATCAGGATTCTCATTGTTTGAACTGTAACACTTACATTAGAAAACTGAAGCACTTAGGTCAATTATACCTGTGAGCTCTTGCTACTTTCTCCATATAGATTGACTTACTTTATTGCTAGAATATTCCTTGTAGTGTCACCTCTATGTAATTAATAATTTAAGCCTATGCATGTTCTAGTTCAGTCTTAATTTTATCTCCAAATACAAGGAACAGACAGACATGCGAGGAATTGTACAAGGAAACTCACTTCAAATTCACAAGCCACATGGCTTTTTTTCCAATAAAACTGCCCTTCTTACAAATGCAAAGAGACTCTAAAAGATTCATTTTTAAGAATTTAAGTCCTTGGAATGATTTGGGTTTTGCCTTGAGGAAACATTGGTCTTAGGTCCTGCACACAAAATTAAGTCTTGCAAGCTGCTGGTTTGGTTTTGACTTGGTGGCTGTGATTTGTATTTCTTCAATACCTGTCAGTCTGTTGGCATTTATATCTTGCTGAACCAAAGAAAGTTTCAAGTTTTGCAAACTCTTATGAACCTGACACCTATTATCTCGGAATAAGCAAACAGGGGAAGAGCAAAGCAACATAAATTATCCAGCTTAGCAAAACCTTGTGATATGATCTAGATTGAAAGCACAAAGCTCATGTTTCCTCGTTTGAAGACTGAACTGTATATTTCCATTGGCAACACAATGACATTCAGTGGCTGATCATCAGCAGGTATCTATCTCCTCCTTGTGGGAATTTGTGGTTTTCTGTTCCATTTGTTTACAGTCCCTATAATTGCAAATTTATCTATTATAAATTTAACCTTTTTCTAAGTCTGTCATCTACAGATAACTTGATGTTCAATATTCATTTTTAATGAAATATTTTAATATTTATGTTGCCGAATAACCAGAGTTTCCACACAAAATATCACAATAATCAATACATTTTCAGTTGTCTGTCACATAGAAAGTATGATGTTTCACAAACTGAAAAAAAAAAAAAAAAAGGATAATTTACAATTTCACCTTGTCATTTAGCATGTTTTGTGAATTTCATCAGTAGAAACAGTATTATGCCATATATGCTTCACAAGCATGATGGCAAACTTCTACAGGAGGTTCTTTAATTGCTGATAGGCAGGGCTGAGGAAATACAGAGCATGAAATTCAGGGAGAAGATTCAAAGGCTAAATCTTCTATAATTTAAAAGCAGTTTAATAGGTAATGCTTGAGATACTTTAGAATTACATTACAGTGTCTTTTAAAGTTCTTCCAAAATCAGAAGAATTTGTCTCTCTAGATGCTGGGTGTTTCTCCAGAGTATGATATTGTTTACTACTGGTTGCTGGCACTATTAACAACACTTATTACAACCTTTTTCATGATGATTGACATCTATAAGCTGCCACCTGCACAAATCAACCGATACAAAGAGATCATGATGTGTTAAAATCGGAAATTGTCATGCTGCAGATTGCTGTCTAGAGTATTTGAGTGGGATTTTGATCTCTATAAACATTAAAGCTATCTTTAAGTCTCCTAATTTGGCATTATTCTACATTTTTACGAGCTCAAATGATTGCACCAATAGGCAAGCTGGTATAAGAACTCCTGAGCAGATACAGCAAAATGTTTGCTTGCAAAGTGAGAAATACCCTTCATAAGTAAGTGAGTAACTAACCATGTGGAATAGAAAGCCATCCTTTGGTGAATAGTCAGTCAAATTTGACACATTATTTCTCAGAAGTTCCTTTGTTTATGATATTTAAAGGCTATACCTGCAGTTTTTCCAAAACAGCTGACTTGAAAGTCTAGAAACCCTGTTTGTCCTTCAATTTTGCATAACACAAGCTACACATGATGGCTTTCACTTTAAACAGCTTAATTACTGACATTTTATCAGCTTTAAAAACATCTTCAAACTTAGTTTTGTCAATTTATATTAGAGACAATTTCTCAGTAGTTTCTTTTCATGACAGAAAGACACAATGACCTTTCTGCTTAACTATTTGGGACAAAGTCAATTTGTGCTCCATCTCCTGCAAGTGTAATTGAATGATCACTAGTCTGAGCTCTAAGTTACATAATTGTAATTAATTATATGACAATTGACCTGCAGTTCTGTTTCACAGTTCTCCCTTATGTCCTTCTCAAACTGGAACCAGCTTAACAGGCCCTGCATTTGATAATGATACCCTGCATTTTTAAATTCAAAGTCTAAAAGATCAGTTTCAACAATAGTAAATATCCTACAGCAACTTTCAAATATCATCTTCTTTCTGCCATTTTTAAGGTATATTGTTTCTTTGCTGAAGCTGCATTAACACCAGCTGTAGTCTGATGCTGGAATGCAGAAGCAACCTATCATGACAGGACAGCGTGAAGAGAAAGCATAAGCGATACTCAAGTAGAAAGCTGATGTAGGAAATTCTGACTGATGTTTGAACGTGACTGATAGACAGATGAAAGGCAGGAGGAACAATGTCAGCTGATGCTTAAAATAGACTGGAGAAAATGAGAGAACAGTAGGATCTGTTGAGGATGGGTCAATGCTTTGATAGCATTTCTAAATCAATGTCACAGACTCCTGATGGCAGTACAGCAAAGGACTTAAGAAGTCACAGAAGTCAAATTTCCTGTTAAGCCAACTTAAAAGTTTCCTTATTATTAATCAAGGCCCATTTTTAATCAAAGGATAGGCTGCTATGGACTAACTCCTCTATTTTTCCAGCTTTGACATCTGGTATTACAGCCTTTTTAAAATAAGATACATACTCACTGCCAATTTAGATCTACTGTTTTCTATCCACTATTGAATTACTGTAAATCCTTTACATGGGTACTTTTATCTGTAGCTCACATAGCAGTTCTCATGTGCAGTGGAAACTTCATAGCTTGTGAAGCATCGTAGAAAAAGAGGAATAAGCAGAAATTCGAAAGGAGATATTCTGTTTTTTTATATTTTCTTCAGGCATCAAAGACTAGCTATTAGTGTTTGAAAGCTGATGAACAATCATAAGGATAACTTATGATTTCATGACTAACAACACCTCAACGGATAGCATGAAAGTTTCCTTATAATAGAATGAGACTATCTTTTAAATTAAAGCAGAGAACATTCTGAATTCATTAAAAAAAAAAAAAAAAAAAAAAAGAAAAGAAAGAAATTGGTAGGAATCTTGCTTCTTAGGCTATTGTGTCTTTATTGAGGCTTGCTCCTGATTTATACAGTGCTAAAAAAGAATCCAGCCAAGAATTTTAATATATTTCTGATAACCACCTTAGTTTTCTGTACATGAAAGTCTAAAAGTATGAAGATTTTGGTATGACCTTGAGGGCATACAGAATCATAGAACAGCTAAGGGTGGAAAGGATCTTAAGATCATCTAGTTCCAATCCCCTAACATGGGCAGGGATACCTCACACTAAACCATATCACCCAAGGCTATGTCCAACCTGGCCTTGAAAACTGCCAGGAACAGAACATTCACAACTTCCCTGGGCAACCCATTCCAGTGCCTCACCACCAGAACAGTAAACAATTTCTTCCTCGTATCCAATCTAAACTTCCCCTGTTTAAGTTTGAGCTCGTTACCCCTTGTCCTCTCACCACAGTTGCTAATGAAGAGTCCTTCCCCAGCATCCCTATAGGCCCCCTTCAGAAAATAGAAGGCTGCTATGAGGTCTCCATGCAGCCTTCCCTTTTCCTCACTGAACAGCCCCAACTTTCTCATCCTGTCTTTATACAGGAGGTGCTCCAGTCCCCTGATCATCCTCGTGGCCCTCTTCTGGACTTGTTCCAACAGTTCCATGTCCTTTT
>JANRGW010036025.1:0-13046 GCA_024733675.1 Psilopsiagon aymara
TGGGTTGCCCAGGGAAGTTGTGAATGCTCCATCCCTGGCAGTGTTCAAGTCCAGGTTGGACATAGCCTTGGGTGATACAGTTTAGTGGGAGGTGTCCCTGCCCATGGGAGGGGGATTGGAACTACATGATCTTAAAGTCCTTTCCAGCCCTAATTATTCTATGGTTCTATGATTGTTGTATCTGCTCTTTAAAATGATGGTTCTGGGTTTCTTTGTCCTGTTTCATTTCCTTTTCTTATTTCTTCCGCTAGGTGATTTTACTCACCTTTTAAAACCAGTTGCTGAGACTTAGAAGAGTTACCTGCATTGTATTGAATCTCAGCAGAAAATAAGACTCTATTCCTTAGGGAAAAAAAAAAAAAAGAAAAAAAAAACCCAAACAAAACAACAGAACAAAACAGAAAAACAGAACAAACATGGGGTTTTGTTTGTTTGTTTTTTGTTCGTTAACTAAAATACTCTCTTCTCTTGTCTTAGGATTGGAAAGAATGAAACTTCTGCACTGTGCACAAATTAAACTCATTTGCAAGGTGGCTATACTGGCAGACAGTTGAAATGCAAGCCACAGGAAGGACACTGGTAGCCAGACTGGGAGCAAGACCAGCCTTATTGCACACATAGATAATTCTGATTCTCTCTGCACTGCATTTGGCTCTGCAACTGGGATAACGCAGGGGTAGACCATAATATCTGAGAGACTAGTTTAAAGCATTTCCCTCTAACGTTTGTCTGAGCACTTATGTCCCAGTAGGACTTCTCCCAGTGCTCAAGAGCATGCTCTCTCATGTGGAAGGCTTGGTTTTGCACTTTTGCATCTTCAAAATCCCCACTGTAGCAGTCTGGGGGTACAAGGGACACAATACTGCAACTTGTGACTGAAGAATATGGTACCACAATAACAAATCCTGAGCTGCTAGCATTATGCCATGAAGTGGGAAACAGGATCTAATGCTGAGTGACCAAGGTCACCATCGGCCCTCCTTAGTAAATCCTGAGCTGCATGTATGATTCCACCATAAGTTTCAGCTGATTTCCTACATGTCTAGAAAGCCTCTATATTATACATGCCATCACAAAACCAGAAATAACAGGAAATGCTGATTTATCAGCACAGAAATGTTTCTAAGTTTGGCTTGATCTGGTTTTCTGCTGATTATTCTCCCAGATTTTTTGGAAGATGAAACATTGCTGGCTTGAGATACTCTGTGACCCTCTTCACTTGGATGGAATACTGTTGGCTAGGCAAAGAACAGCAGGGTTCATAGGTGTATGAGTGAAAGTATTTTATACATTGCAGAATCACCTGTTAGTTCAAAATAATTATGTGGTTTCCTTTGTTGAAATGTGTTAATATTGGGTTTTTTTTCCCATCAAATTACTATACATGGATCCCTAGCATTTCATCACTGAGAGATATATATGCTGCCTTTGTTTGATTAATAGCTATGAGTCTTTAAGTTGGAATTAAGATTACAATGTCTCTTCAAAGTACTAGATTGAACAAAAGCATCTGCCTTTGGCATTTTCATCATGAAACAATTCTGAGTAAATTTTCCCTCAAGCACTAAATGTATACTGTTGTATTGATCTTTGGGATCTTGAAATAAAAGTGTGATTTTCCCAAAGCCTCCATGAACAAAGTTATTATAAAAGACAAGAAAGGTGAAGCATTACATTGCCTCATTACTCTCCCCATTGACATTCACTTCAGAGTAAGAAAACCTCGTATAGTCCCAATGTCCAAGTCAAGGATCAGACAGTGTAAGGTATCTTTACAAAATTTTATAATTTTATTTTTTGAGTGGTTTGGATTTGGGGGGGGCTTTTTGTTGTTTTCTTGGGGTTTTTTGGGGGGGGTTGGTTTAGGTCTTGTTTTTTTTTTTTTTCCAGTTCCTAAGTGTAGACTGACATTGTTTCATTTGAAGCAATCTGCCTATCTGCATTTATAAGTTGCTGCCACAGGAACTATTATCTCATAAAGATATATTAAAACAGCACTATTAAGACTGCTTGTAAGACTCCATTCTAGTGGGCATTTGGGCTTGTTAGTTTTTTAAGATTAGTGGTCAATGTTATGATCTCAGTAACGTTTCTCTAATACCTCTGGCAGCTTGAAAGAATCAATTTTTTGTATATTGCAACATACTGTTTTGCTTCAATAACAGGCAACTTCTCAATGACTTTCAGTCCGTTTGCTCATATATTGTTTTTTTGCTAAATGCATGAAGGCACAGCTTACACCTGTCTGCATGTCCTTTGCACAGTGCCCAGCACCATGACTCCTTTTTGTTTCTCTAAGAGGTGTGTGCCCTTGTACTGTGTAATACCTGCATGTATGAACATAGAACCAGTTGTACAATGAGAAAGCATCACTTCTCATGCAAGTTCTACCACAAATTTACCTGAACCCTTGCAATACATTGTACAGTTATTATACAGAACGTTTACAAATCTTAATTTTGCATTCGTTACTGTCTACGTAATATATTCTCCACCCCATGCATAACAAATCCCCAACAAGCTTATAATATGTTTATGTAAATATTTTCTCAAAAGATTGATGCCTTCAGGGTTTTGAAGATTATGATTTGTATCTTCACACTGATTTAAAGTCAGATTTCCCACTTATTTTTTGTAAGAAAATCCTCTTTTGTTATGCTGTTTATATGGAAAGTGTTTTCCACTCTGAGATCTTGCATTAAAATTTTAAGCCACTGGTTTATCAAGATCTGCATTTCGTTGTTAATGAAGAAATTGCTTTCTCTTATACAGACAGATTATCTGAAATGAGTTCTTACAGGCTTTGCATGGGCAAAATTTCTTTTTTTCAGCTTGAAACAGCCCTACCCTGCTTGCAAGGAAAGAAAGACCTGCTGCTTCTTATGCTGCCTTCTAATGATAGAAACCACCACTTCTTCAGCTTTTCTTTTCTTACACAGTTCCATTGTGTGGCTACAGTTGGTCTGAGAGGGTCTAGTAACAGCAAGGTTGCCTTGGAGCCATGTCTGCCACCGCCATGAACTTGATGATGTGATTGTTCCTGGCCAAAAGACATCAGAAGGGGCTCTCACGGTCAGCCCTCAGTGCCAGCCACAGAAGATGAGATACATGACTTCCTGTCCATGCACAGCGCTCATCTAATCTCCACTGCATCCAACTGGAAATTGAACCCAGCCTACTCCTGGCTTCAATTTAAAGCCAAAGTAATAAGTAACTGCCATCAGGTTATCTAATCAGAACTTCTGTCCTGTGACTGCAGCACTATTTCAGTTGGTCAGACCACTTAAGCTACCCAGTGTCCAAAGCCCAGTCCCATGAGCAAGCTCTAACCTAGGAGCTTAGGAAGGAAGAGAGGGCTTTGTGCAGCAATCTGCAAGAGGGCAGAGACAATAAATACCAAGAGCTTGTGAATCAGGGAATTCAATTGTCTTTTGAACTGTAAAGAAATGGCTGGTTTACACAAATGCTCTCTCCCCAAAATATAAAATACAGCCTTTCTCCCAGGCAGTGGAAACTATGCCAACAGTACAAAGTGCACTAAGGATATAATATGCCTCATCACCTTTTAATGAATAAACTGACTAACATTTATTTTAAAAATGGATCACATTTATTGGCATTTTTCAGAGACTACAAATTTGATAAGAGTGGGACTCTATTGCAGAGAAACTCAGCCCTTGTTTTCAGGGCATGTACCTGTCCAACCTTTGCTCAGCTGCCTCACGCTGGCAGCCTCCCTGCAGCAGTTACACTGGGCACAGGTATCTACAAAGCGACTAGGATGCAGGCATTAAAATTAGGCTCAATGAGATTCAACTTGGCCAACACAAATAATATCTACAATCACTATCCTCTGCTGCCTATTCAAATATTAACATCTGCTTTTAACTTCACAGTTGCAAATGTACATGTGGCTTCTAAGAAGTAGCTATTTTATGTCTCAAAAACTCTGTTTTGCCGATCTACCTTTTGGTTCTGTAAAAGTTGAAACTATTTTGAGGACAGCTTCACTGGCTTTCTAACAGCATTAGCAGATGTCATGGTTTAAGCCCAGCTGGTAACTCGGTACCACACAGCCATTCGCTCACTCTCTCACCTGCCCCTGCCCCCGTAGGGATGGGGAGGAGAGTGGAAAGAACGTAACTCCCATGGGTTGAGATAAGAACAGTGCAGTAACTAAAGTATAACACAAACCACTGTTGCTGCCACCAATAGTAATAATGACAAGGGAGACAAGGGAAGAGAATACAACCACTCACCACCCGCCATCCAACACCCAGCCGAACCAAGCAGTGATCTAAGCTTCTGGGTAACTGCCCCCAGTTTATATAGTAGGCATGATGTGCTGTGGTATGGAATACCTCTTTGGTCAGTTTGGGTCAGGTGTCCTGTCTCTGCTTCCTCCCGGCTTCCCCTCCTCCCTGGCAGAACATGAGACTCAGAAAGTCCTTGGTCAGACTGAACATTGCTGAGCAGCAGCTAAAAACATGAGTATTATCAGCACTGTTCCCAGGCTGAAAGGCAAAAACACAGCACTGCACCAGCTACCAAGAAGGAGAAAAATGACTGATACTGCTGAACCCAGGACAGCTGTATTAATGCAATTTGTGCAAAGGAGCTTCAGAAAGGAAGCCTGAATAACATTTGTGGCATTTCCAAGCATCCTGTGTTTCAGGTGGCATCTGTCTGCATCCTAGAAAATAAAAAGGCTCATACAATTTCACTAATGCAGTGCTACAACTGTGCCATTTTTTTCCCCCTTAAGCCCTGACAGTCATCTTTGTTTGCTTGCATGCAAGGCTCTGTTCGAACTGCTGCCTGGTGTCCTAGCTTTGTATGCAGGCAGGAGAGGTGACTTCTTTGGTTTGTTTTCATTTTTGGAAGATGTGGTAACTTTATTGCTACTACTGCTGCTGACAGCAACAACTCTTCAAATCCAGGCTGGTATCATATGATGGCCAGAGACAAAGAATCCAGCTTCAGAAAATAATGTGGGTTCTTACTGAGTTCCAGAACTGAAAGCTGCTGAGCAGAAGCCAAGAAGGTACAGGCATCACCCTTGGATGCTGTCAACTTGTAGCAGTCAGCCTGCTGTCCTCCAGCCCCAGCTTCCTTCTCAATGAAAATACTTAGGGGTTTATACTGAATATGAGGAGGCATAAAGCAGATATAAACTAGAACAACTCCAGGATTAAACATGACACAGCGGTGCTCTTTTATTACCTGGCTGTATGCTGATTTATTTCCTACTAAGTGCACATTTTAACTTTGCAGCACCCCTTTTGTGATACCACCATTTTCACTGTATGGAGTAGTAGGCAGCCAACCAATAACATTAGCTGCTTTCCCAAGACTGACAGAAGGCAATTTTCACTTGTTTTCAGAGATACAAATAGAAGGAGAAACCTCTTCAGCCTCAGCCTTCTTTCCAGAATCATGTTTTAGGGCATTTTGGTACCATCCACCAGCTCATCAGCAGCTCAGAGCTGTGCACAGCTCACTCACTGAGTGAGGTTTTCCCAGTTTCACTTTTCTGCAGTAAGTATGGAAAAGCAAAACTCTGAGTCACACCACAAAGCAGGCCCAATGACAGGCTGACTAATGGTGCTTTGACAACATCCAATAGACTTTACAGAGATTAAGGTCTCATCAGAAATTTGTCAGCAGTAGTTTAGGAAATACTTACTGAAGATTTGCAGAGTTAACAACTCTGTGGGTGTTTGCTGTTTGGCTATCTACAAAAACAAACAGCTGGCACAGCTGGAATAAAATCAGCAAAGTTGTTCCTGATTTAGACTTTTTGGGCATGTCTGTGCTGCAGGCACAGCAACGACTGTGCTGGAACATACTGGAACCCCAGTTATTTTTAAAGTGCCTAGCTTGATACTAGAGGAAGCCATCTAAAGCAGCACAGAGCTTATCATGTATTCATTTACCCATCTTTCTGGCTCCAATACTGGGGCCAACAGGATTAGCTAAGCCTTTTTAAAATCAGAAAAAAGGAGATATAAAGGATTTGATTCAGCAACAGTCTGATTCAAAGAGAAAACTCTCGGTTGCTCACACTAGGAGCAGTGACAGGCTTCACAGATGAAGACAAGGAGCTTAAATTAGCTGTAGTGGACAAGAGGGAGGCGGGAAGCCAGTAAATGTAGCAGCCACTGTGGGGAAAGGTCTGGCCTTCACTAAGAGTCCTTTATGTCATTGCAAATTGAAAATGCCACATGGAAAAGAAGGAGACTTCTATTAATAAAGAGTCACTGCAGTAATGTGCAGTAGAAAAGGAGGAGGGATTGTGTCTGGACTTGTTTATCTGCAAAGAGCTTTATGTGCTGCAACAGCTCTGACTTACTGCTTCTGGAAGACTTTTCTGACTTCAGTGTCAAAGTTCAAGGACTCTTTCCACATCCCCAGTGCTAGCTGGCAGAGCTATCCCTTTGTTTGTAATAATTCCTTGTCAACAGTGACTTGTTTTATGCATGTCACTCTTGCTGCTTAGGGACTGGTCAAACAAGCAGGATAGGCAATTGCCCGAGGCAGTCAAATGCTCACTGCATCATAGCATCTGGCTAAGGGGAAGGACATAGTCCCACTTACCTAATAACCTATTGACCTATCCTTAATCTTAGATTTGTTCTTTTCACTAGCTTGAGAGTCAGTAAGATTAAAAAGTGCAATAAACAAAAATGTAAAGTATGAAATGAAAACATGCAATAAACTTCAGACTTCCACCAAGAGCTGCACTGCTTGCTGAAATTGCAGTCTGTGAGAATAGGACTTGCTGAGAAAAGCAGTTCCTTGCAAAAGACTGCTGCCTTGTTCAGAATATTTAGGGCCATGGGTAAGGCACAGATCAGGGCTAGGAACTCAGAAAAACCAAAATGAAGACTAAAGAGCTGTACATTAAGAAACTTCCTAAAGCTATGCCAGCTGAGCCCAAAGGGGACTTCAGTAGAAAATGTATCCAACTATTAACTGAAGAGAAGCACAGTCCCTACAGTACATTGAAGAAAGAGTGAGGAATGTCATTGCTATGGCACAGAATAAGCCTGCCAGACTCTAATGAGACAGGCTGACTAATGGGGGAATGATATGGGAGATGTTCAGCAGGAGCAGGCCCCAACCTTGGAACTGAGCCCAAATTCTGTAGTGGAGAGTAATAATGAGAAAGGCAAGATCACAGGAGACAGCTCTAACAAAGAGGCAAAAGAGATAGGTAAAGAGATGCGGGCACTTACCAAGTACATGGTTTCTCAGTCCTTTCCTTTGGGTTTGACTTCATATCCTCACAAGTCTCTCTCCTATTGTCTCTGTAAGCCTGAGCCTGGTGAGCAGGGGCATTCTGTAGCTGAGCTGGTCTGGCACACTGTATACAGTACACTTGCTTGATACATTCACAGCCATTATGCATGGGTAATTTTTATTACCCAGGGGCATTTCTCTTTTACATATCCCTAGCTGCAATTTTACTGAAATCATTTTCTTTTTTATTGGTCTCTTACATTGTTAGAGTGCCCGTGATTTCCCCAAGGTTAGATGATGAATGACAGCACATCATACAAAGACAAAATACAGGCATTTGCCAACTATAAAAACAGATTTCTTGCATTTGATATGTTTCCTTTTCTTGTGCAACAATGATAAGCAACCTTGATGAGATAAACAGTACAAATAGAAGCTTAACAAGCTCCCTTCTGAATCCAGGATCACACAAAACCAGGTTCAGTTAAGATGCTAGATTTCTACTAACATGATGGATCTTCAGAAAATGGATTAACCATTTTAAAGACTATTTCAAACATAATCAGCTGTGTTCAATCCTGCAATTAGTTGTGTCTGGGCAGACAGCTGAGTCCTTGAGAGGTTCCAATGACTTCAGCAAAAGCAGTGGGAATGGAGAAAGGCATAACCTTTAATCTCTATACTATCAAATGCAGGTTCAACTCTTCAGCAGCTTAGGGATCTCCTTTTCCCCAGGCCTCTCCCTCAAACCAGACAGCACAGAGCCCCTACCAGTCACCAACAAGCAGGCAGTGTGCCTCTTTCCTTCCCACCCTTCCCTCTCCATACGAGCATTTGGTAGCAGCAGTAGCTCCTGGCCAACCCCATGCAGGAGGCAGCTTTTGTACAGACAGTATTTTCTGTTCAGACAGTCATTCCCAGCTGCTCCCAGGGAACAGAACATGAATATCATTGCTTTTCTGGCTGAAGTTATGTGATCTTAGCCAAGCTTCCATCTGACCAACAGATCTTTCTTTAAAAAGCCAGTAAAGAAGCAGCAAGCAATGTGTGGGTGTCCACAGGCAGGACACCCTGACAGTGTTGCCATACCTGCAGATGAAAGGAGCTCAGAGGCATTGCACAGAAAGACAGAACTGATCCAAATGTGTGAACAGATGTTTCCTCTAAAACAGATGTAGACTGTATGGGCAGCAGTGATTTGGACTCAAAACAAAAAAACAAAACAAAAAAAAGAAACAGATTAGAAAAATAATGTAAAAGATGGACAATCAACACTTTTAATATGTTAAACACTCTCAAAAAATCTAAGTAACAGAATCTCAAGGTGAACATTGTTAGGTTCACCAGCCTGAAGGTTACCAGAACGGAAAGATATAGGAATCCAAGTGCCTAAACACTACAGAAATACTTCAAATCGAATACTATACATCTGCCTACCCACACATCTCTGGAAGGAGTGCAGGTATCCAATTTTATCTTCATAGAATCATAGAATGGTTTGGGTTGGAAGGGATCTTAAAGCTCATCCACTTCCAACCCCCCCTGCCATGGGCAGGGACACCTTCCACTAGACCAGATTGCTCCAAGCCCAGTCCAATCTGGCCTTGAACACTGTCAGGGATGGGCATGGAATGGCGATCTTGCTTTGTTCAGTCCTGGCTTGTTGCCCAAACAAGCGTGCTGAGGGTGATGGGCTACCACCACAGTTACTTCTATCTCCCTCTTTCAATATGTTATCCAAAATTCAGTGAAGTTCACCAAAAGACTCTAACTGATCCAGAGCTTTTGGTTGACCCTTATAACCTAATTTCTTCTATTAGCAGGATGTAAAGAGAGTGAGTCTGTTGTTAAAACCAAAACCAAACAAACAAAAAAAAATCCCTCAACAGAATAGATTTTCGAAGCATCAAATGTAACAAACAGGGTTTTAAAAAAGAAGGACTAAGCAGAAAGCATAAATAACATGTAACCCAGAAAGATCTTAGCAAGAAGTTATTCACCTGAACTTTTGAACTCAGTCTTTCCCCTCTGCTGACATAGCTAGAAATGACATGACTGATGGACTTCAAAGCTGCATTTCAAATTTTGCAGATGATATTAAATTAGAGAAAACATCCAAACCATTTGTAGTACAATGGAGGTGTTAGATTGATTATACTCTTGGATTAACAGATGGTAATTGCAGATATGCAAAGACTTTTAAGTCTTCAAGGAAAAAATCTGAAGAAGAAATAGCTATTATTTGGAAAGGCACTGGAGCCATCTACCTCATAAAACAGATAAAACTTACAGTGTAATATTGTTAAGGTTTTCAGCCAATGTACATATGAAATGAAAAATAGAGAATCAGATTGCTTAAGGAATAATGGAGAGATAAAAGGAGCGACAGCTTTATTGTGTGAGGCATTGGTTAGATATCACAGAGACTTCAATCACCTAAATGAAAAAATATTTTCACTATACCAGTAGTGAGCAGAGAAAGAATAATGTAATTAAGGGTGTACTCAGACATGCAGTGTCAAACCTCTGCTATCACTTGGAAAAGCCAACACTAAATAAGGCTGTTCCACAGAGGGAGTCGAGGCTAAGGTGTATGACTCCCCAGGTACAGCCAGCTCAGAACAGCTCGCTCACCAAGGAGCAATAACTCAGGTGCTTGTGCCCATCTTGCAAGTACAGGATTCATGGCTTTGCATTTTGCAGTATTTGTACTCTTCACCAAGACCAGACATGGTATCAGGTTAGCACAAAGTATCCAAATAGTGTGTAACTCTTTTGCTAAGTAGGTTTTTTTAGACAAAAGGGAAAAGGAAATCCTCAGCATTTCAGCATTAGGTAGCAAGTGAAAAGGATCCGAATGCAGTAGCTATAAAATCTCATGATTGATCTAATGTTTCTGTGCTTGAAGTAGGCTTTTATGTCCAAGGTTCTGCCAATCATACAAATTGCTGACAAAACCATGAAAATCAAAACTAAGGGTTTAAAAATGCAGTTTTTCTTTAGTGATCATAATATTGATAAACTGACAGGCTGGGTGATACAAATGCACAAGCCTCCCTATACCAGGTGCAAGATTTCTGTTCTCGCCTACACGTACAATAACCATGGCTGATTCTGTCACCCATGTTCCTTTGATTAAAACTATTTATTTGGAATTTTCTAAATTCTTCATAAAAGCAGTGCATATGCCGTGGAAAAGGGAAGTGATCAAAGAATTCGCAGCAGCTACTACCTTGTGTAGTACTGGAACAATCAATACAGATCGTAGCATGATCCATCATTACTGTGACAGACCTATGTTGTGGAAGCTGAAAAAAAGGCAGTGTTGGATCAGTTCTCAGAGCCAACAAGAAACAGATGCCACTCACCAGATTTTTTTAAATCTAAAAACTGCTGTCTCTTTTTTCACATGCAACAATGATTATGAAGTTTTAAATCTTGGCCTTAAGCATGCTGCTCTAGTGGAATGCGCCTGTCTGTGGCAGGGAGCTTCGACCTAGGTGATCTTTAGGGTGCCTTCCAACCCAAACCATTCTGTGATTGTATGATATGTTTATCACAAAAATGCTATGTGATTTCAAAACCTTCCCTACACATGGTATTTGCAAAACCTCAAACTTTCCTGCTATTCAACAGTGAGATGCTGGAACATATACCAAGGGCTTGTGCAAAAGTAGGATCATGTAAGGTTCGGGAGTTTGAATTCAAGCACAGCCTTTATTTATTCACATGTGGACAAATGTGGAACCTGTTCAGAGGAAGCTAACTGGAAAATACCAGCCTAAAATACAATCCTAACCTTACTTGCCTCAGACAAACAGCTGGAACATAGGAGATGCGAGTTCATGCCCTTTTGAGGGTGAAGAAATCCCTTGCCTCCAGGACACCACCACCTCATAAGGAGAAAATTGAAGTAGGTGGCATTTTCTTGGGGACATTCTGTGTTAGCAGAGGTGACCCATGCAGACCTCGTCTCCTGCTCTGTGCCTTGCCTATCTCTGCAATAAGAAATAGCTGAGTTGAGACAATGCCTGAAAATCCTGCCTAAATCCCCCTCTCTCCTGAAATCACTCCAGTCTGCTAAGAGTATTTTAGCAGTATCTCAGTTGGAAATAATTTCTGGTGCAGTTTTCTAAGCACCAGGGTGACACACCTGCGTTAAGGACATGGGCTGTAGATGTTAATCAGGAAACCCACCTGCCGATGTAACTGTGTCAAGACCACCAGTTCATACTCTAACACCATGGATTTCTTCACAGCAGCTAATGAAGGGGTGTGCACATGTGTAGGCACAGCATTGCCTTATTATTTCCAAGGTTCAGTTGGGAAAAAAAACAAACAAAACCTACAAAAGTCTTAGATGATTGAAACTGATGTTTAATTTTTGTTTTCTATTTAAATGTAGGTTTAATATAATTTTCCCCTGTAAAACAAACTCACAGACTGGAAAATAGGAATCTTCTTATCCTCCTTTATTGCTTAAACCAGACCTTCTGGAGACAGTTCTTACTTTGCAAGAAAAACCATGTTAACGCTGACAATAAGACTGAGATCAATGTTTTATTAAGAATAGACTCATGTTACAACCTGCACAGATTATTTTAAATCATGCCTTTGTAGCTAAATTACAATTTTCATTTGAATAGTATTTTTGGATAGAGAAAGGGATTTGTTCTCAGTGTCTTGAGTCCATGTTGGAGTACCAGAAATATAGCAGGAACTGTCAAGAAAGTCTACATTCCTATATTAAAGCTATTATTCTGACCAGAGCGCACATATATGCAAAGTACTTATACTTGTAGCTATCTTTATTTCCATTGAGATATGTTCTACAACAAAAGCACCTTTGTCCTTCTAGCCGCTGCAGTAGCACTGAAGAAGTTTTGAAACAGGAGCAGACATAAAGCATCTAATTATTCCTACCTCGGCTGCATGTTCACACATTTCTCTCTTGAGAAAAACAGAATTCTGCATATACAGTTGTTTGCAAACTAATGTTCTAAATACATTTCTGAGTAGAAGTTAATTTGCTTGCACATTTGCAGTAAATTATAGCCAAACCTAGGCTTGGATTTTCTGAATAAAGCAGTGTGTTTGAGACATCTAGGTATGACACAATAGCAAATATTAAGTTATGTGCACTCACGCCATATCAGAGGGCAGGTTGTTATAGGAGTCTGCTCAGTAGGAAGCCATTTCAGATGACACTGTACTTGAAAAGCTGCATTGATTTCAGACTGTAAACCCAATAGTTATTTACATTTTTACTTATTTATAAAAGGCATCAAGATCACATCTAATATATTAAGCATGGCTAACTGCTCATACAGTTACCAGTGTCAAGCCTCTGGTCTCCTACCACAGCTGCGTGGCTGGAATGGAATAGCTGAAGGAAACCTGCCCACGGATCAGCTCCTGGTTTATTTTGGGAGATGGACAAAAAACTGGGCTCTGCAAAAAAGTTGCTGTCCTTGCAGGGGGATCCCTTCATGTTATGTGCTGTACTGCTGCACAGATACCAAAACAACTGATGAAAGCCAGCAAGGTCCTCCACATGGGTCAGAGCAATCCCAGGCACAGCTCCAGGTTGGGCAGAGAAGAGATTCAGAGCAGCCTTGCGGAGAAGGACTTGGGGGTGTTGGTCAATGAGAAACTTAACATGAGCTGTTAACAGTGTGCTCTTGCAGCCCAGAAACCAACTGTATCCTGGGCTGCATCAAAAGGAGTGTGATCAGCAGGTCAAGGGAGGTGATCCTGCCCCTCTACTCTGCTCTCATGAGACCTCACTTGGAGTATTGTGTGTA
>JANRGW010036025.1:15185-44115 GCA_024733675.1 Psilopsiagon aymara
CCCCCCCCCCCCCCCCCCCCCCCCAGCAGCTATGCTGACATTTGGCTCTATATTACTGAATTTGAGTAAACAAGCTTCTGCAGAGAGATGGTGAGGAGAGTGAGCACAAATTCAGCTCTTTTGATGAAAAGAGAATTTCTCTGTGTGTAGGTATGTGACTGTTTAGGCTCCATTTGAACAGAGCGCATTGATAAGCATGTGTACCCATGACAACGCGGCACTTAGACCTGGATATTCTATGTGGGGATGATGGGTTAGGACATCCACAATGAAGAGAATCTTATAATGAGGGATGACAGCACATCACTTCCATCTGTGATTTAAAAGAAAGCCTTGCCATTTCATTCTGTGTGCTTGATCCCCTCTAAGTACCTTCCCATTTGTCCTATAAATGAATAATTGTTTTATTTTGAGTATGCTGTTCTTGCAGGTTAAGTGGAAAATGCCTGTTCCCTTACCAAGAAGGAAAAACATATTTGCCGCAGTAATGTCAACAAGGCAACATTTGTACCCAGCAAACCCTGGGAAAGGAAAGAAAACAGAAAAATGATAGGTAGAGTAGCTCCATGTTTACTTTGCTGTTCTTATTCTTTCTGTTAACAATCCAAAATTCTGGAATCTTTATGGATAAAATACTGGCTTAACTGGCAACACAAAACTAGATTGTAATCACAGTCATGACCCAATTATTTCACTCTGCTTGGCAATCATTCCCTTCCCATAGGTGAGGGCTGCAACGTACAGCAGTAGTCTGGAGTGAGAAAAAATGCACAAGGACAGCATTATGCCCTTTTATTTTTTTTTATTTTATTTTATTTTCCTATACATGCAACCTCCATAAGAACTGTCCTGATACAGGTCCTTGGGAGGATGCAGTAAATGGAGGCATGTACTTCCATGAATTTGCTAGTGAGTCACAGAGGACTTACTTCATATCTTATTTCCGTATCTCTTCCATACGACCACCATTATTTCACCATTTTTTTATTTTTTTTTTTTTAGCACAAGCCCCAAAGTCTTGATCCAGTTACTGTGCTTAAACAGACTTGCTCTCATTTCAGAAGCTACATTGCAACATAAAAAGACAGAACATGTCCTTTAAATGCTATGGAAATACTGCCCTAACAAAGATGCACAAAATGCCACAGAATGTAGAATGCACTTACATCTCTCTTATTCGTGCTGAGATCTTTGAATAGTTTTTCTATTGGCATTTATTTTATTGGGGCAGCATTTACTGCAAAATATTCATGCTAATTTTCAGGCCATTGCCTCAGTCTGATTTATAGTGCAAGTTCTTTCTTTTTTTAAGCCATTCATGCAGGCTTTTCATTAAAATAGAAGAGAATCTATAATGGACTCAATATGTAATGCAAAGATTAGCTTTGAAAATAGACTTATTTCTGCCTAAGTCATCAAATATTACATGTACATGAGTCTCAGTTTGAGAAAGCCAAGAGAAATGAGAAGCTCTGAAGATGATACTGTGGGTGCTGGGTATTAGAGAGATTTTTCCATTTGTTCAAGGTCTCCTTTCTACTTGGATCTTCCTTCCCAAATCTGTATATCCTCCCTTTCCATTCCTTGCAGTCTCTTTGCCACCTGTTCCCTGAGACTCCCTGACACCTCTCTTTTGTGATCTTGTGTGACATATTGCTATATGGCCTTCCAGTATTTCTGCAGCATCAAAACTGGTAACTAGCCAGAATCTTCCATCCTCATTCAGCAAAGCTTCCACTGAAGTTAACAGAGTCAGTTAGTGATTTTGCCTGATTTGGCCTTAGATGCTGCTTATATTAAAATGGAAAGGAAAGCAAGGAGATGCTGTCAGTTAGCATCCCCGTATTTGGGTACAAAATTAAGAATCAGAGTCTTTTCTCAAATTAGAGCAGACATGCATTCTTAAGAACAGGGCAAAACCTACCAGCAAAACAAACAAATGAGTTCTGAAAAGCTATTTCTAGTAATAATGAGCCATCAGTCCATCTGGACAAGATTTTTAAGTTCTCAGGGACATTTACAGGCTAATAACAAAATCAACATGGGTAAAAAGAAGACCAAGGAACAGAAATCTTCAAGGCATCAGCTACAGTAAATAGAAGCAAACGAGAAGATATTCACAGAAATTATTTTTCAGCAGTTTGCTATAAATGATCTGCCAAGGGCATAAGGTAAAATTGAACCCTTCAGGAGTAAACCCACCAATGACATACATCTATTTGGATGTCTAGCAATATATAGCCAAAATGAGCAAACGAATTCATGAAGAATCTGAGCAGTTAATAATAATTGGCCTACAGAATTTCAAGGCTGACACTGCATGCACTAGTGAGCCAGGCTAATGCCAATTAAGTGTGTAGTTCTCTGACATACTACTACAGAGGACCAAACCATTGCTCAATTCATATTTGACAAATAATTGATATGGCAACTTTATTTATTTGGAATAAGGTGTATAATGATTCACTTTCCTAATTTCCATCTTTATTTTTAGCTCATAGAGCTGCATAAATGACTAGTGGATATATTCATGGAACATTTTATTGGATCAATTTTTCAAAAAGGCTTATAGACATCCAATGTTTTTTCCTTTTCATTTTATTGCTCATGTCGTGCCACTACACTGAGAGTTATGGATGGCCAGGAGCACAGGAATCAGAGCCTCTGGGAGCCCCCAGCCTTCTTGGTTACAAACAACAGCAGCAAGCACCTCTTCATTAGCAGCTAGGAGAGGACTTATGACACACAAGTGGGAGCCCTGACTCCATCCGTCAGGACCATCCTCCTTTTGCCTTAGGAACACCCAAACCTCTGCAATAGCCTTGCAAACAAGAGAATGTGTGTTTGCATACCGCCGGGCCTCAAGTATTCCAGTGACCGAAATTTTAGGGTGCTTAACACTCTGCATTTATTTTTAATGCTACTCTGTGTAAAATCAGAACAATTCAAAATCTTTCTGTAAAAGTGTTTCAGTAAAAGCTTTGCTGGTAAGATGAGAAGATTCCTGTTGTTTAATCCCCCACATCTCCACTGTATTTTCCCTGCTGTTCTTGTTGCTTTCATTTCCTTTTCTACTGGCTCAGTAAAGCAAAGCATCATGTTAGTAGTTGTTTAAATATATTTTGGGGAAAAATGTAAACCCCCTACAAAACCCTAACAGGATTGCTGTAAGCCCTGAGGAGCTGCAGCATTTCCTCTGCATGTAGGTGGCCTGAGCAAATGGCAGACACAGCAAAGCACCAGACACCTAAATAGTACTGCAGAGTTCAGGATCAAACTCTGTTAAAGTGCAGCTACATCCAAATCTACATCAGTAGCTGCGCCTGCTTTTCCCAGAATGGTTTTCAGCCAACTGCAGGTACCAACAGCATGTCCCTGCAGTCAAGGCTGGCCAACCCTCCAGAAGTCCCTGCTGACCAACAAGGAGAGACTGTGCTGGGAAGCTCTGTTAGCCAAAACATGCCATTTTGCAAACGTGATCATTTAGCAGTATTATTAATCCTCCTGTTCATTAGGAACTAGGAGGTCTGTACTGCTTGGGAAAGGCTCAAAATTATTCATTCCTCTGCAACTGACATCTTTGCATGGCATGCTTACATGTCACCTTTCCTCTGCAGGGAGTGAGGTGAGGACCAGATCAGAAGCTGGAATTTCAGTAATGGGCAAGTTCCCCTGAGATTCTCCTCTGAAGCCCTAGCACAGCAGGTACTACATGAAGAAGCTTGCAGGATGCAGAAAATCAAACAGTAGTACAAACCTTATCAAAGCCCAGCTCAAAATTGGTGAGGATTGTGCCATGCTCTTTTTTAAAGCCTTCTGTTCTGCATGGCGGAGATTACAGTGACGTTGGGTCAAATCCTGAAGCAGATCAAAGCTCAGAGCAACTGTTCTCGCACATAGACCCTACTTCAAACAGAGAAATCAGAGAAGGGGAACAAGTGATAAAACATACTCCAAATGCCAAAATTCATCCTGCCGCTACTGCTGAGCCAGAGGCGCAGATTAACTTGCCATGACACACAGAGAGCCTCAGCATCACCAGAAAAAGCAATCCAACTTCAGTGTTTGATATTGCTTAATCAGAATGAAAGATGTTTGGCCTGTCTACCATGTGTCCCCCAATCAAAGATTCTTCACACTTTTACAGCAGGCCTCATCTTTCTTCCTAAAACAAATAATCTCTCAGTCTCACTTTAAACCACCAGTGACACTTAGTATTCTGATCACTCTATGCAAGTCCACCTGGTATATAGCGTTTTAAATCCAAACAGTGTTATGGCTATGCATTTTCACTAGCTCCATCATACAACACAGTAGCTCTATTCACTAAGAAGTAAATCTAAATTCCAATCCTCAACTCATGAGCTTTATATAGGTATTTTTAGCTTTTTTTAGACTTTTATGCACCATGAAGCCGCATCTGTCAAAACATGTTAACTAAACAATGGGATACTTAAACACCCGCTGCAATATCAAGAAGCTTTTTCTTCCTCCCATTTCACTGGTTACAAACTTTTTTGATCTTAAACAGTGACAAAGGATTGTTGAAAAAGGCCCCACTGTCTGGTAATGCCTGGAAAACACTATTTATCCTAGACAGGTTATCAATGCGTCATTTAGTTCAAGATGATTACAAAAAGGGATGGAAACAACCAGCTCCAGAGAGACCCTCAGAAATCCTAACACATACCCTGCCCTTTGGCTCACTGCTTGTGTGCCCCCACATTCCTTTGCAGGATTTTGCAAAATGGTCCTACCAAGATTTCTACTCTGATGCTATATGGATGGAGCTGTGCAATGCACCCTTTTGCTTGGCAGTGGATGAAATCTCCAACCTCACTTCCTCAAGTGTGAGAAGTGTGATCCCAGACCAAGAGGGACCAAGAAGCATACAACACTTCAACAACTAAGGGAAGCAATATACAGGGTCTACTCCACAGACCACTAACATCACCTGGAGTTTCTGTCGAGTCCTTTGTGGTTTTGCTGTTCTTTAACCTGATAAAAGCAGAAGGATAGATGTGAGCCTGGGTGTGCCTAACTTGCCATGACTAAATGGTTTCATGATAAAACGATAATAGTTTCCTGTAATCCTGAAGGCTCTCTTTTCACCTACCTTATCTCATTTACCACTGTCCAGGTCTCCTGGCTGTAGGTACTGCCCATAATTCCCCATTAGCCTCTCTAGCAAAGAGCAAACTTTTGTGTCACACAACTCCTTGCTGTGATTTATAAAGCTATCTAACCTGTTTTCTTCCTCTCGTATCTCATGTAACCTATTTGTCTTTTGATCACAGCATCTTATCTGCCTCTTATTTGCTGTAGCCATTTATCAAGGGCTTACAATACCTATTGCTCTAACCTCATTGATGTGGGTGCCACCGCAGTCAAAACCTAGGCTGGCCATACCACCACAATTCTTACAGAATACAGGCACCCCTGTGGAGCAATGGCATCCCTGACCAACAATCCCATGGGGTATATTCACACACCTCCCATCTCCACCTTATCAGCTTGTACACATACACCTCAGGTGAAACATCTCCAGTTTGCTCTGCAGGACACCAAGCACTGGGAGATTCCCACCATGCCTGTTCCCACAGAGATTAGCAAGGCAACAAGCATACACCCACCAGCAGCCATTTTCTGCAGCCAATGAGAGTTCACTTTGTTGTTTGAAGACTGACTCAGACGCTCTACCTTAGCTTGTCTATTGTAAATGAGTTATACTGGTATTCTACTGCATGACAGAACATTTACAAGGGTTAGATCATTCAGTACATAGAGGCCTCTGGCGATGCGCTTAGTTTTATTACTCTATTGGCAATACTATTGCTGCAATAGTTGCTGTTATTTCCAATCAAATAATATGCTGTTCTGCATCAGTCAGCAGTAGGTTTTTGTGGTTGGTTTTGGGTCTGATTTGCTAGTTAACGTCAGCTTTAAAGATGTAATTAAAAGCAAAATAGTGACACAACATTGTTGTTTAATATTTTAAAAAGGTAATAGAGAAAATGCTTCTTAGAACACATATATATTTATATACATGCGCACATACCAGGAGGCATAGAGATGTTTCAATGTATGTGGTCAGTAAAGCATCTTCCAGGCATTAGCTCTCCCAGACAGAAGGACTTTGCGGTGTGTGCTGAGAATGCAAAGCACAAGCTCTTTCAGGGGCTTATTCTGTGTATTTGATACTGGAACTTGTCTAAAACTGAAAACCATCTAGCTGTGTGTTAACATTATGAGATCTCTTGAAGCTTCTCTGTAGTACAGAGATGTCAGTTTTACCATCCTGAAAAAAGCCAACAGGCACCTGCAGTCAGGCTGCCTAATCTACCCTGCACTTTGACTAGCCAGATGCTCCCCTGGGTGCATCAGGCACGAGGAACAGGTATGGTAGTTTTGGGATATAGAAGGACCAACCTATGTGGGAATTTGCTGCCATGCTGATGGCTCAAATATCCTCCAGGCTGAACCTCCCTGAGCATCCACAGCCAGCCAGGGAAGCGGAGGACAGAGCCATCATTAGCACACATGACCTCTGGGAAGTGCAGCATCCCCACACAGGGTGAGATGGCTCCTATGGCATTTTTGCTGGGAAGAAGATGAATCAGACTGAAGTGGGACACAGGAGGATGTATCCCACTGCAGTTGTGAGAGGCCAAGGGCTGAAACTAGAAGGGGGATGTCAGAACCTGTGAGATTGTGTCCTTTAAATTCTCCAGAAAGATTTCCTCATGCACTGCCTGAGCCCACAAAAATTGCAATTGCAGAGAGATGTGGATGGCAGGGCAAAAGGAGAGGTCAGGCCTGAACAAGGAGAAACAAAAGGCAGTATTTTTTCTGCAGCAGAAAAGCAGTGGGATACTTCAGGTACCGAGTGACCTGACAGGAGAATACAATAAGCATTATTAAGTATGCAGTAAGGAGAGAGAATAATTTCTTCTTTTCAAAATCAAATTCAAGTAGAAGCAGCCTTAGCCAAAGCCACTTTATATAAATTGACACAATTCTTCCACATATCACAGTGACCAGTTAGGCCAGAGGACTTTCACTGTCTTCAATTTCCTCCCAGCTGCGGTCCTTTGGCTGCGCCGTGCACAACAAATGCAATATAGTGGCTCAGCAGGAAGACAAGGGCTGTCTGTGATATTTACCAGTTGCTTTCTGCCTCCTAAATGGCAAAATGAGGGTCAGATTATCTAATTAGTCTACGCTGACTTAGCATAGACTTAGAACAAGGGTTGAAAGAGACTTTAAGACATGCTTATGTGTCTGATTGTTGAGTGACTCTAGACAAGCAGGAGGGAAGCTGGTAGCAAACCCCTGGTGCACCCTGCCATGGATTCTTTACAGAGTGCTTGACCCTACTTGGCCATGCATTGAAAAATTGCAAAGTAGGCTGGAACCAGGTCAGAGAAATCAGAAAACACAGTACAATTACAAAATTTAGTAAGAACAGACTGATCAAAGGAAAATCAGGAGTGTCATACTGCTGTACAGCAGAGGTGAACCTAATGATTTTGAAGCTTTCTTCTGAACAATGATCTCCATCAAAGGGTCACCACCATGGAGACAGTTAACAATTAAGCCCTCTGGTGAAGGTAACTATGTTCATCTACATTAAGGGAAAGGAAAAAAGCAATCCAACCAAATACCAAAGTTACTTGAGTAAGTTTCCGATTGTTTCAGCCCATTAGTTCCCAAGGTAAATAGTCTCTAGGTCATTATTCAGAACCAGTCAGGGGCATCATTAGGAGTTCACCTTCAAGAAGTCATGAAAGAGGCACAGGACAATTGGAAAATGACATTGCTCAGTAATGGCAAAGGATGGTAGAGTGAGGAATGAAAGGGCAGTCAAGAATGCTGGAACAAATAAACAAGTGATTTGTAAGGCCATGGAAGCCATGAAGGAGATGAACAGCATTGTGCAAGAATCTGTCACATAAAAATAGTGTCAAAACAATATCATTTAATTTTGCAACAAGGTAACAGACCTTGTGCAAAGAAAAAAGTATAAATATACTTCATCTAGTAAGTCTCTGACACTGTTTCACATGATATTTTTATATAATCTATGGATACACAATGTATATTACACTACTGTAGATGGATGCAAGAAAGACAGGGTGACCTAAGCCAGGGAGGAGTTATTGATTGTTTACTGTCAAAATAGAACTATGCACAAACAAAGGTAATTCCTTAGGGATTTGTCCTGAGCCAGCTCTGTTCAATGCCATGTTGTAGTGACCTGGAAGGTAGGATATAGAGTATTCTCAGTACATTTGCAAATGACCCCCAGCCAGAAGGGACTGCAAATGTGCAGGAGGATAGGATCAGAATTGCAAATGTCCCCAGCAAGCTGGGGAACTAGCACAAACAATAGGGTGCATTTCAATCAGAGTATGCAGAAATACTCCACTGCAAAAATACAGGATGGAGGAAAATTGATAAGTTGAATGCTTTTTAGAAAAGAATCTAGCAATTATAGTAAATTACACTGAGTGGGAACCAAGAATGCTGCAACTTTGAAAGAGACAAACATACATGAATGTATTAGGGGACACTCCGCACTTTGTGCAGGGTAAGAAGGCTTTTATGGGGAAAGTTTAGCCAAAGTGTGGGGCATTGCCCTCCAGGAGAAACCTGGACCTCTTGATAATAAGAGTCTGAAGGAGAGCAGCAGGAAAGGTCAAAGAGCAGGAAATGGGCCTACATAGAAACTGTGAATGAGTATTTTTGTTTAGCCTAATGTTCTGGTGCAGAGACACAAGGAATTAAATGCTTTCTTTGTCCACAGCTGACAGAATAGGAAGCAGTGGGAACCCAGCATCACTGGCCCTGCACAAAGGAGGTGGCAGCAGAGCTGGTTAATACAGACACTGCAGAGGGACCTTTTCTTAGAAGAAAATAAGGAATCGAACCCTCTCAGGTAATCTGAAACCAGCTTAGCACATGCTCACGCAATTACTTCAGACTTCAAACAATTGTATGATGAAAAAGGCGTAGCCAAGATCAAAGTAAATGATCAAGGGGTGTTAACCACTGAATTCTTGAGTTCAAGGTGTGCCAGTCAATCAAGGGGGAGAAAATAATGAGAAACGTATCCTACCTCAAGGATAAAAAAAGCTCCATGATTTGTATGTTCAGGTGATTGCAATAGTATCAGAGGTCATCACATTGGATATTCATAGATTGCCCTAGGCAGAGGCTTAAAGTGGTCAGAGAAGTCTCTGACTGCCCAGCGATATAATTTTATTTGTTCTTAATCGAATTTTAGGATCAGACAAGGTTGTGTAATTGCACCTAAAATGCTCCCTTGCTGGACATCTATCCCTTTCAGCCTCACCTCTTACTGTCTAACCTTGTTTCTTAGGGATTGCTTTTGCATTAGCTGCACAGAGACTACTCCAAAGCCTACAGAAAACAGCTTCCAAAAATTCAGGCAGTGGCAAAGAGTCACCTCAAAGTGCTGCAAACCATCAAAAAGGTCAAGCTCCCACCAACCAAAGCATCACTGTTCTGGAGCTGTATTAAACCATCAAGACATAGCTGTAACAAGTCAAACTCAAGGCAAGCTTTGATTCCCAAACACCTTGCTTTTTGCTGCTTGTAGCCATAATGCTAACATTCACCCTGAGAAACTCCCACATCTTATTCTCACAGTAGTACATAGGACTGTAACATTAATGAATTAACAGTAGAAGAAAACTACCCATTTGGAAGAAGGCTTCTGGAGCAACATAAAGCTGCAGGAAACCTGCCTGATTTGTCTTTTGGCAGGTTCTGCTACTAGCTTTAATTTAACACTGCAAGTTTTAGCAACTGATTCTCAGTTGAGTGAACCTGAGCACACCTGTAATTGCATGTTGAAATTACACAGACCTCAGTTTTATGTCTTAGAACAATTAGATTCATTTTTAGGGTTTGCCTCCACTTGAATCCAGCCACAGCGTTTTAATGTTAAACCCACGAAGGCCAAAAATCAGAGGAAAATTATTGCAGCAGCCCTTATAAAGTGAAACAAGCATTTCACAGAGCTCTGTTAGTAATGTTTTGTTCTGCTTCTTTGTTCTTTTCACAATTCTGTGTGCAAAGAGCATTTTGACATTGTCATTGTATTCTGTGAGCGCTGACTAGGAACAGCTTCTCTAAGCTTACACAAGTGTTTAAAAACTAGGATGTTTTTTTAGTATGATCTTCACTCCCCCAATGTCAACTTAGCAGTGATTGGCAGGCACTAATTGGGTTCTTTGGGCTTTCCTTACCTCTTGAGTGCAATAATGGGGAGCTATTTGTTTTATCAGATTAGGGTGGTTTAAGACATGTGGTAAGAGCTAAGGATATTTTTAAATAATTAAAGCTTCTATATTCTTAGCCATATATGATGAGCAGAAGGAAACATAAACACGGGGTAAAAACTTCATGAAAATATAAGACATTTTTAGAAGTAATATCAGTAACTCATCCAATATGCTTGCTACCATTGCCAAGAATAATCTGGAAGTCAGAGTTAACAAAACTCTCACCCCAACTTATCTATGCCTCAGCCACTGTCAGCATCTTTCAAGTATATCAGATTTTCCAGTCAGCTCTAATTAAGAGCATTTTGGAGACAAAACCAGACTTTTATTCCTCCTAATCTTGATAGCACAGAACCTGCATTTTCTCTTTATGTGTTAATGCTCTTTCACCTACGAGCTTCATGGTCCCCATTGTCTGCTATCCTTTATGGTTCTCTTCCACAGGGCACCATTCACCCTAAACATTTAGAACAATCTTCACACTTTTTACTCCCACCAAACAACCTACCTGACGCTAAAGAAGCAGAAAATTGGGCAGTCATTAGCAAGTAATTTGGTTCAGCTGGAGTGGGTTCAGGAGACCAAAGCACCAGGTGCTGAGACCCTTCACATCTCCAGCCTGTAGCGTGATCATCTAGAACAAATTTTTCCCTTTCTTAAAGAATCAAAGCTTTCTGAAGAGACAAAGCATTAGGTATGCTTTTAAATAATCTTATGTTCCAAGGAGCAGTTCAGATCCCAATGTCCCATTAAACACAATAGACCATCGCATGGCTTACCTCAAAGCACACCACTACCTGTACCTAAAACGCCATGTTAAAGTCCTGTCGTCCTCACTTCTCTGTCCCAAATCATTGGAAAGTTTCTTAAAGTATTTGGGCTCATTTTGGGAGGAACATTGCAGATGCCTTGAAAAACGGTATCATGCAAATCTAACAATCTCTGTTATGAAGCGCCTTAACTATGCACCACTGTTGTGCATTACATATGTCTAATTCCCATTTGAAATGCATTCAGCTTCCAGCATAAACATTAGATTGAATTACCATATGATTTTTAAGAAATGGTAACACTACCAACTAGCAGAAGTCTACCTGAGCTATTTCAGCTGGTTTTGCTTCAAGCAATAGTGCATGTCTCCCTTCTCTGTGCATTACAAACTTCATCCACTTCCTGCAAGTTACAAAGTTGAGATCTAAAAAGACAAAACCCCCTAAGTTTATATGGAAAACCACCTTGCCATATAATCTGAAGAGAAGAAGCAGCAAATTTCCAGTGCAGCGAGCTACCCACCCAGCTGCAGTTATTGCATGTTAAAACTCACTGTGCACCAGGCAAAAAATTTGTCCCTAAGCAATTTATTTTTATTTTTTTTTTCATTCTGCAAACTGCCAGAATACTAAGCAGATTTTTAGGAAATTGCTCTCAATGGTAAAAGTGCACCATCTGATCTCCAAACAGAATTATAAGCCTGAAACACAGAGGCCAGATACAGCTCTCTAATTAGGAGTAGGTAGGGATTTTCTGGCAAAATGTACAGCCCAGCAGTTCTTGCTCCACTCTTTGAGGAGCAGCAAATTAGAAGGTTGTCTCCTCTCCTGCCCTAAAGCCGTCAGGACTGGGTGCTTAATACTGGTGTGCTGGTGTGTGGCTCAGTCCCAGTGTTCTCAGTGTGACTTGCTAACTAGGTGAAATCATTTTAAGTCATCATGAGGTTTGGCTGAAACAGAGGGTAGCTTTGGACTATGGCAAGTTATTTAAGAACAATAAATCATACAGATTTGCCATTTCTTCTGCAAAATGTGAGAAAGGCTATCTGCCAATCTCTCCCCTGCTTGCAGCACTATCAATATCCTACTCTCTTGACTAGACTTTGGCCAATACATCACAAACTGATGTTCATAGTAGAAATTCATTAAAAGAGACATGTCTGGGTTGCTTCTTTGGCAGGAATGAGATTTTCTTCTGCAAACTGAGAGCTGATAAAAATTCCCTTTGTAAATATCAAGGTTGCTTGAAATTTTTCCTTCCATTTTTCTTTTATGAATGTGTCAGGGAATTTTTGGGGGGGATGTATGAGGGGTGGGTTATAGAACAGATAATGGCAGAAATGTTGGGTTTTTTTTCCTCCTGAAGCAGTCTGCTTTTTGTGGGAAAGCTGAAAACACTTTTATTTCATCTGTTTCTGAACTAAAAGTGCTTATTTTTTCAGCTTCTTAAGGCTTCCACGAGAAATCAGATTTTTTTTTCCAAAAGATAATCATTTTACCAAAGCAGGCCAGTGTCTCCCAAAGGAATGAATAGCAGCCTGTTACTCACAGCTGTGCCTCTCAGCCCTGCTCAGCACATTCTGCACATCAGAAAAAGAGGGAAATGTGAAGAACTATTGATCGCCACTGCTTAAACGTACTGAGATTCAGAATTTAACAAAAGCACAGTTTTAACACTAGAAACTTCTGTATGCTCCCAAGAAAAGTGCTTGGTATAAGCATGGCTTGTGGAGACTTGCTCTTGGTGCCCCAAGTTTAGTCATTTTCCTCAGAAACAAACCTGCTGGGTCCTGTTGCAGGTTATAATCAGGACCATCCAAACAGGCTGCAAGTTAATGTTCAGCTTGGGAGTTTTTTATCATGTCAATAAAGAATTAGATCGTGACACTCGCATGCTGAAACAAATGGGAGTGATATACAGGCAGAGTAAGCCTGAAATAATGCCTTGCTAGTAACCTAGCCATATTCTTTTAATTCTTTCTTAATCTCTGTGCTCATGGAAATCCCAAAAGAGAAAATCTAAATAAATGAATCACAAATATAAATGTTCTTTTTGTAATTGGTAAATGATGCAGCAATAAGTGAGCACTGCTTATTCCTACACAAACACAAATTAAATATGGACACTTCACCAAAGATGTGCACTTTGGAACTCCAAATTTAACACAGTTGAAAGATTAAGCAGGCTTGCCTAGTGAAAGGTGTCTCTGCCCATGTCTGGGAACTACATGAACTTCAAGATCTCTTCAAACCCAAACCATTCTGTGATTCAGTGATTAGAATCGCAGCCCATTCCTACATTTTCATCTCTTTCTGTCATACCAACCCTTCCCGTCGAGGCACACCCACATACCAGGGGTCCCAAACTGGAATTGTGGATTAGGTATTGTCAAGAAAGCAGAAGTACATTTTTCACATTCCAAGTAAAAAAGGGAAAGATAATCCGTCAGAAAACTGACCTCTTATTGGGATCATAGGCAGTCCCATTACTGCTGTGACAACTAGCTCAGCTGTGAGCCAAATGCCTGGAAAAGGCCAGCCAAAAATCCATCAGCAAAACCTCATTTATCACTGCTAAAGCTCAAACCAGTGCTGCCATCCAAGGCCAGCATCTGCAGAGCCAGCCAGCCCCTTTCCACAAAGGCCCAGCTCCAGAGCACAGGTCCGTGCCACAGAGTGAAACTTCAGGGCTCGTCACGGAGCTGTTCCGGACTGGAAACGACCATGTTTCTATTCAAAGCAAAATCTATTAAGGCAGAAATAATAGTGCAGGCCATAGTAATTTGCAAAGCTCAAAGGTTAGCGTGCTGTCATTGAGTCACTCTGAGCCTACTACACAGCAATGGACCCACAATGCATTGATTTTAATATTTTACCAAATGAACTTCAGAAATTCACCAGATGGATTATTTGGTGGAAGCCTATAAACAGTACCAAGTTGGGGTTTTGAGCACATCCTTGCCTTTTTTTTTCAACTCTGTACTCCAGGGAAGCACAATGCATCCATACCTTTCTTTTAAAACATCTTTCTTAGAGACCTCAGTGCTGGTGGAGGTGCTGGATTGACAGCTCCACAGATTCATTCTGCTGTTTACCCACTGAACAGGCATAAGGCAGGCAGCAGACTTCGCTGAGCCTGCCCTATCCATGTGCCTTTGGCACTTATTAAAAAATTTAACACCCTCAAACACAAAGTATGTGTTGCAAAGGGAAGAAGGCCAGAGCACCCACTGTCTCAGCTGGCAGCAGTGACCCACTTTATTGCAGTGCTAATCACACACGGATTGACATCCTATGGGCATTCCACACCCCACTGTTTTCACCTCAGATCACAGGCAGTGGGGCAGATGCAGATGTACTATTTCTCAGTATTGCTGGTGTGCTAATGTTAGTGTTGATGCACTGCTGAGCCCCAGGGAGAGTTTAGGATTGGTTCTTTGTTTGCATCAGACTCAGAGCATGGTGAGTTCCTCTTCTCAGACAAAGCTGCAGCAATGTTCCTGAGAGGCAATAGCGTTTCTTCCCTATTTGGCCAGACACAGAGTACTGAGGATGCAGTGGAGAAGCAATGGGATGTGGCCTGCCAGGGCCAGAGATGTGGGTGCACAGCCACATCCAGCCCCTTGTCTTTTTAAGAAGAGCACTGCTGCACCACTGCCCTCCTCCCTCATCACACTGCTCAGGCCACTTCCAGAGTGTATCCCAAGTCTGAGCAGGACAGAAGGGCACAGGAGCCACAAAAATTCAGAAGTCTGCATTCTCAGCAAGAGCCCAAGTCTAGCCCCTTAAAACTGTGCCAGGCAATTTGCCTGAGGGACCTCGTACACAGCAAATTCTCAGATTCACAGGGTTTTATTTCAGCAGAGGACTCACAGGCATTACAAAAGCAAGACACTGACACAGTAGCCAGCAGACAAGAGCAGGAGATGGAAGTCTGCTGTTTAAATACCTTCTGTACACTGTGTGTAAGCAGATACAAGCTCAGCTTCCTCAAATTGCTTTACTAACCACATTAACCTCTGGGACTCCCCTTTGTTTCCTGAGGTGAGTGAGTAATAACTCAGGGATACAACAGTAATGGCTGAGCTCACTTTCCAGTGCATACTGTATGCAATGGCTGCTATAGCATGCCCTACATCTAAAGCTGTGGTTTTCAGAAATGATGTATTATTAGCCCTGCATCTGAAATAACCCAGTAATTACTTAATGTTTTATATTTACATGGGCTGTACATTATGTTTGCTCTGAGAGAGGGAAGGAGAACTAAGCAGAAAAGGAGTTTGCAATAAACCTACAGTAAGCAATAAAGAGCTATAAATGGTAATCTGTCAGTAGCGTCAGCTTCACTGAGGGCTTGATTCAGGAAAAGAGGAACATTCTCAGCTCCCAACAGATCCAAACCAGCCCAAATTGGATGTAGTACCTAGCAGGATTGAGCCCTTCCTGAAGAATGAGCTATTAAATTTAAACATATATAAAATCTGATTTGAAAGATCATATTCATTATTAACAACAGGAAAGATGATCCTTCAAATAAAGCACCGCTGTGCTGGGACTTTGCAGTGAGCTCTAGCTCTTCCACAGATTCCGTGCTTCATCTTGAATGACTTCTTCAAGGTCCCTGCTCACATCTTTACCCTCACAAGAGGATAATTCCTCTGCCATACTGGGATGTGCTGTCATTCAGTGAGTGGGTACAGTTCTCGAGTAAAAGCAGGCCCTCCAGTTCAGCTGTAAAGTAAAAAAATGATTGGTAGTAATAATTTCTGAGTATTTCTTCTTTGTTTCCGTCTCAGTAATTGCTTCCTACAATACCATACATCACAGTAATATTCTATTACAGTGGATTGGATTTATACAGTGAGAGAAAGGGGCAAGAACCCATTTTATTTCATTTGTGTAGTAAATGAATAATTCTGCAGAGTTCACCATATTCCCTAAGAAGCTAAGACTAAACCAACTACTTGCTGGGTCGTCATTTTAATCTTTGGTCTCTTCTGAGTTTGCTCACTGGGAAAAGGGGAACAAAGTCACATAGACCAACTTGTGGGTGTTCATCTGTCTCAGACAACAAAAAAGTCTGCAGTTTTTAATAGCAAAACTGTCTGCCCTGAGAAATGAACAACCAAACCCTAGTAAGTAAGCAAGTACATGCACGTGTGTGTGCTGCGTAATGTGAATGCAAACTCAAAGAGGCAGTGGGTAATCAAAGTTTGCAACCTACTTGTTTTCCAGGTTTTCATGTCACATTGAATGCAAAATGAAACAGCTCTTGGCTGTGCAGGCTGAAGAATGCCTCTGAACTTAGCTCTAATAGCTAAAAGCTATTAGGTCAGGAATTTTTTATGCATGTGCAATGGTGGAAAAACCCACCTGAGAGAATACTCTGCATGAGCCAGAAGCTGTGATAGGGGGTGGAAGGGTAGGTAAGACAAGGAGCACTACCCACCCTCCCACCAACTATGCAGTGCCATATGGTACACGGTACTGCACAGAGAAACTTGTATAAGGATATAGGAAAACTGGGAGCTATAAAACTGCGAGGATATTATACAAGGATTACCATGTTACACGTATCACAGGCTACTTTTGACAAAAAGGGGAAAAAAAAGAGAGAAAGAAAGAAGAAAATCTAGCCGAAGCTAATTCTCTCAATTTACATACAGTTGTGTCTTGCAAGTAAAATACAAGATTCAGCTACTCCCAGCTTCTAGTGATTCCCAGAGAAAAGCTGCTTGAGTAGTACAAAGGTCACACAGGGGTGAGCAGCATCCAGAGCAGAAGGAGAAGCCATGATAAAACTAAGAGTCTAGGGTAGGAGGGGGAGAAGAGCACAGATCCAAGATTACAAAACCCAGGCAGGTCCTGCATTAACAGGACAATTGCCTCCTCCAGGGCCTGCTGCCTGTACAAATGGTGCTGGGACAAGAGGGGCTGGTAGCTCACAGTTTCCCCATGCCCATGGGGCCAGGGTGGGCAGCACCCAAAAGACACAAGCAAGCAGCACCGTGGCAGAGCACGGTCAAGTAGCCCAAGACTGATTCCTTAGCACTGACTCATCTATTCAGGGGTTATCTGAAGGTACAAACTTCCACGCAAAATAAGTTAGAGAACAAAATCACTTTGGTCTTGGTCTTTGCACTGCCTCACTGGTGCCCAACACTCCGCCTGGGGACAAGCCACCGGTCAGCCCATCATCCTTTGTGCACTCAGGCAGTCTCTAGGCTGAAATCTAGCATGATATTATTCAGGACTTCGGTAGTACAGCCTAGGAGTCACAGCCCTGGCTTCCCTGACACCAGAGATCAGGGTAGGAGTAACTGTGAAGCAGAGCTTTCCTTTCCCAGTGCCATCTCTTCTTCACACCTTTTTAGTAAGTCACACATATGATGATGACTACAGAATAGCCAGGAGAGGTGACAGGACTCCTTTCTATGGGATCATGTAAAGGACTTTCTCAGCAACAGCACTGTAAGAAACCCTGTGGGAGATGCCAGCATACCGAGATATTGAGAGAGATTTATCAAAATTAAAGGAACAAAGAACTAATTAGCAGTGAGTGGTAGGAGCAGAGGAACTTTTTTAAAGGAAAGACCTTTTAAAAGGAAGACCTAGCTTTATACCTATGGCACCTCAGTAGCAAGCAGAAGGGAAGAGAAATATAGAAAGTACATGGGACTGGTGAGAAATTATTTGAGAATTCGTAGAGCAGGGCTAGGCATTCAGTTACAACCAATAAACATGAAATGTGTTAGGTGCTCCATCCCAAGAGTCACTGCACAGAAAGAAGCCTCTCCAGCTCCAGCATGTCTTTGCTGGGGCAGGGATTTTCTGCAGCTCTACAGACAAGAAAAGGGACATTTCTAGGTGTAGCACCCCAGAGGAGAGTGCCTGTGTCTTTCTTCACCAAGCAGAGGCAATAGCTGCAAATACCATCCAATGCTCAAGGGGATGAAAGAAGGATCGTATTGACCTGACCAATCAACCCAAATCAACCCAGGCCCTAATAAAATGTGTTATGGATGAACCCAATGCACAGAAAACACAAAGCAAAGAACTCACTGACATCAGTAGGAAATGGCCTAGTTGCAGGTGGCATTTGCCAGAGGCAAATGGAGGCATATCTGCTCAAAACACCTATTAGAGGGACAGCCAGCAGGAGTCTGCACACAGTTAAAGGGGAAGCAAACTGGGGCCTTTGTGGTGAGATAGCAATGGCAATACTGAAAATCTGCCTTCCCAGTGTGCCCTGGACCCAAGGCAAGGCTTCCTGACAGTCATTTGTCCATGGACAGCAGTACAAAGAATTGAAGAATCTGAGAAAAATATTTCTTGGAAAAAACACCTCAAGCCCACCACACAGTAAAAGCTGTGCAAGAAGATACTATTGAAATGGCTTGCAGGAAAAATCTTGCAGTTGGTCAGCCCGAGCTGGGGATATGAGTAGCCTGAAAAGTCTGTATATATTTAATTTATTATTTTCACCATGGAAACGCTCAACAAAACTGACCTTTTCAGTTTCAATAAAACTGGATTTTCCTGTAGGTCCCCTGTAAGCTGCTGCAATAATAAGTGGAACTGCTAAAACCAAGGGTTATTAAAACCAGAAGAAGGGTACAATGACATCCAAGCCCTGCCACCCTGGATCCAACTGAAATTGGTCTTCCTGGAGATACATGCTCTCCTTCAAGCATTTAAGAAGCATCACCCCATTCCATCTGTGATCTTGCTGATGCAGATCTGGAGCATCTGCTAACTTCCATGAAGTTAATCCAGGCTTGCTAGGTCCCACTCAGAGCAGGATATGACCAATACTTCACTGCTGACACACTGCAGCTATGTTCATCTAGGGCATGCCATTTATGGGGTATCTTTGGTACTGCTCACTATTCTGAATTATTTATCTTTCCCCATCATGCTCTTCATTTACCTGGTCCTACACAGAGCACTAACACACAGTTTGCAGGCACCAAAAAAGATGTGTCTTTCTCCTCTCTCTGAGATCCTGTTTACCTCTGGCTGGCCACGGCAATAATTAGATACGGGTGCAGGTGAAGGAACAGAGCAGGATGGGTGAGATGGAAAAGAGCATGGGCTATTCATGGAATTGTTTTTTGATAATTATTATTACCATTAGTATTATTTCAAACCCCCAAGTTTCTTGTATTTTTTACCAGGGAATTTTGGCATGTCTGTCCTTCAGACTATGACCAGTCTCAAGAGCAATAGCTATAAAACATGGCTAGAAAAATATTGAAGATGTTTGTTTAGTTGTGTGCTTTGTTAAGTATCCATCATTTGGCAGCAGCTGAACAAAGAAATTATTTCTCCCTTGTGTTTAACTTCCTCCAGGGGCTGGGCAGCCTGTCTTTGTTCAGGAAGGTATCCTCAAGCCTGATGAAATTCAGGCATTCACATCTGAGTCAATGCTCCTGGAACCAGTGATTTTGAAGTATCCTAATCTACATTTCACATGTCACATTTTTAGTAAAATATAGATATGGGTAGACAAAATGTAAAAAGCAGCTTTTAATAACCCTCTCAGATCCCAGGCAAACCACATTGTTAACAACAGCTACAACCACCTTCCAGTGTGTCACTCTCTTCCACCCGCTGCAAGCTGTATTAGCTCAAAAGGCTGTATTTTCTCTTGAGACTGGAAATGAGTTGTTAACACGTCAGGTGTATTTGATTCAGTTATTTCACATGTCAGACAGACAACAATATCTGACTCCAAACAGGAGCCATCACACACAAGCAGGGTGAGGAGTTGCTGGGTGGCTGCAGGTGGCACAGAGAGCCCTGGAGACACAGCCCCACTTCAGCAGGCTCACACACCACTGCTCTCTGTGCCTCCCTTCCCCTTCCATAAGACATGTGAGACTGCATTAAATCAGGACTGTGCGTTGCTACACTTGCAGTAAAGCACTGCCTGGCTATGAATGCAGTATATTACAAGGACAAGATATGGCAATTATTGGGTATTAGTGATGACATTTCCATTTGAAGTGTGTTTCGAAGCAGGCTTCCATGCACACTGCTGCTTGCCTAGAAGAAAGGTGCAGAATCAGAATGAATGTTTTTTCTCAGCAGCTTTACTGTCCCTTCGGACTTCCCAAAATACAGATCATGAAAGTATCTGAATTCACGTGATTTTCTTTCTTTTTTCCTTATCACAGAACTTTTGGCTCTCCTCATTCCCACAGTGAAATTAATCCCTGAAGGTGTAACCTCAGCTGAACCTTATTCAATATTTGTTGGCTGGGGCAGCAACAGCAGAGCATGCTGCTCATTAGTGAGGCCACATCTTTCAGTGGTGCAATCCTGCGTTTCCATGTGCAGCGGCGTGAAAAGAGAAATACCTTTTGCTCCCACATACCATGGGCTAGACTGTGATGGAGTACCACTTTGTCTAGTTTCCTCTTGTCTCTTCCCACTGCCTCCTGATATCCAGGTCTCCCACCCAACAAAATCAAAACCCCTTTTCCTGCTTCCCACTTTAATTTCTGGAAGCATTTTACAGCAAAATGGCTGACCCAGTTGGCATGGGAATAGCTCTCAGATATAAGATTGCCTGAACATCTCTATCATGCTGCAGTTACATAGGTGTATATGCTGCAGCAGCTCCAACAGCGCCGCAGGCAGGGCACATCACTGCTCCATGGCATAAGATGGTCCACACCCTGGAGAACTTCACAGTGCAATGGTGTCATGGCATATTTAAGGATTCTGAGATGTCTTCAAGAAGATCTGGGTTCAGAGAGGCCAAAATAAATGTAACTTTTAGAAGAGTTAATTCAAAATTTTAAATTCATCAGGGTGAGTAGCTTTACATGGCCAGCCAAGAGCCCCATCCCTGCTTGCCATGTCTGCATTGGAGAGGTGGCAATGCCTGTACCAGGTAAGCTATCAGGCTTTGCCAATGCAGGGAAAATTACAGGGGTAAGGATTTAAATGATTTCATTCCCCCAAAACTTAAAGGCTGTTCCTGCAAACCTATATCAAATCCAGCTGAAGAACAAAGGAAATAAAGGGAGCAAGTAAAAAGCTAATCCTGAAATAGGCATGAGAATGAGCTTGTCCAGGAGCTCTGAGTTAGGACATTTTATTTTAGACCTTTTATCTGTTGTTTTATTCTGTTTATTAGAGCTCTAGACCTTTCACCCTACCACTGCATTTGCTAAAGGCAGTATGGATGATTGCACGTAATACATTTCCTCTACTGGTGACATTCAGACACCTCTTGGCCATACAACCAGCAGAGCTGTGAGCAGGATGCTGGATGGGAATGCATTAAGAGATTGCTCATCCTCTCGGAAAGTCCACCTGGGACAGTGGTGTGTCATTAAACCCCATATCAGATAGAGAGACCAGGGCACTGTGCAAAAATCAGGAATGTGGTTTAACTGTCATAGTTCACAGTTTAGACAGGCAACCCAAGGCATGAGGCTGGAGGTTCAGCCTCTGATAAGAAACATAAGAAAACAACCCAGGGGTCTTTAAAATAGGCATGACATCCAAGGCAAAGACCATGGCAGAGAGAGGGAAGATTCCAGAGCATCTACATCCCAGGCTGCGTGCACTCGGAGAAAGGTTTTTCGAACAGCACCAGCCTCTTTCCATAGAAAAGACGTTAGCACTGAACTACCTACCAGCAATCTGGCAAGTGAGTCAGAGCTAATTTTAAGCCAAGTGCTTGTGGGATGGGGGTGGGGCAGAGGAGAAACCTCTTCACAGTTTATTCTGCAGAAATGAAAGGTCTGACACGGTTCTTCCTTCCAGCCCCGCTTGGCAAACACAGCATCTTCAGAAATAGGTTTCTTCACATACAAGCACAGTGCTGGAGCCACCCCATTGCCCCTGAGGTACACAATAGTGAGCTGGGCCCCTCTGTCCCTTAGGAAATGTGATGATTATTGACTACCCAAGACAACTTTATGAGAAGCTGTTCTCAAAGAAACTGTGCAAAATCAAACTGCCTGGGGGAAATTACGCAAACCCCTTTCTGCAAGCCATTAGAGCCCAAATTTGCAGGAAACAACCTTGTGCATTTCAGTTTTGTTTCACACCACTAGTTCTTCAAATGACTTTTAATTACATATGCTCAAATAGCAAAAGAATGGCAGTAAATAGGATGCTGTAACTAAACATTTCTCCTTAACAGTTAGCAGATGAGATGCCAGCTATACCATGCAATGGCATAAAATCTAAACAGATTTCCCTCATATTTCTCCTTCACTTTGATTCAAGAAAGAGAGGGCTCCTATTTGCAGCCTATTATGGATTGCCCTGAAAGCACACTGCTGGGTTTTTCCTTTGGTTTCCTTATTATTTATCTAATTTTCTAAGCACATTTCTCAAGAATCATCCATGGACATGTTAAGTTTTCATGTATTTACTCCAGTTTTAACTCAATCCCAGTATTCCCATATGAATTAAAGCAAGAAAACACAGACTCCTCACCCTTGTTGATCTTTTATGGTTTTGGAGTGACACAGCTCTTTGGGTGCACAAACAGAAGACTCCAGACATTTGCTCTACATTGCAACCCATCCTTCTGACCCCTCTGTGTAGTCATTAGCTCTGCTCATCTGTTACCTTCTCCCTGGGTGAATTTACCATGCTGCATGACAGGGCAGATACAAAGAGAGAAGGTGAGGGTTTATGTGATAACACATTGTTAGCATAGACAAGGCAGAAAGGATGACCTGGGCTAAGAGGAGCCCTAGGTGAGAAAGTCTGTGTCCTTGGTAAACCCAATTACAGCCACTAACACCTGCTGGTGAAAGCGTGCACACGAAGAGAGCCACCACTAGGATTACACTGGGGGAACCTCTGGCAGTGTTTTGGCATCTTGGTGCCAGCCACCCTCGGGAGCCTGAGCAGCCTCTGCTTCCACAGGCACGTTCCCTGAAACAGAGATTTCAAAAGTGCCCTAAAATAAACACTAATAGCTGCTGGGTCTATTTGCTGGCCCAACGGCCACTGCTATCCTGTGCCAGACGCGTGGGGCTGTGTTCTGCCACCTTCTCTACTTTAGCTCAACTACTTCATTAAGCATGCTGAGGAAAAGACACTTCCTTTTATAAATTAGGCTATTAGCTCAGATTCCCTTTCTCTCTTCACTTAATGAAAAGCAAGTTTCTACAGCATGTCAAATAAATAGCTCATAAGTACAACATAGTCAAGTTCTTTTAATGTATTTCTTGGAAAATGGAGAGTTCTCATGGTAGGCTCAGCCTCTCAATTGTATCCATCACAACTCCCAGCAAAAGGATGACCAGTATTTTTGCACCCTGGTAGAAGGTAGCACCACCTCCTTCTTGTTACCAGCTGCACTCCTTTCAAAAGTGGACAAGAGGGAATGGCTTTAAACTGACAGAGGGGAGATTTAGATTAGATATTAGGAAAAAAACTCTTCCCTGTGAGGGTGCTGAGGTGCTCACACGAGTTGCCCAGAGAAGCTGTGCCTGCCCAGTCCTGCAGTATTCAGGGCCAGGCTGATGAGCTTTAAGGTCCCTTCCAACCCAAGCCACTCTATGATTCTGTGGTTCTTGCTCACTGCTCCTGTCCAATTTACATTTTTTTCAGATTTTCCTATTGATCCATTTTTCTCTTCTCTCTCTTCCCTTCAATTCCTTGCTTCTCTTTTTTTCTCCTTACCCCATCCCACTGACGCTTTCTGACTAGATATATTGCCTACTGTGGTGAGAGGAAGCAGAGGATGAGAACTGAAGTTGAACTATAAAGCAAAAGCAATACTATATATGCTAGATGCCTACAGAAACAGCAGTACATAATCTTAGTGTTCTCCCCTTCCTGTGCTAAATTCCCAAGTCTAGAAGCCTCCCAATACCAACATGATTTTAAATAAAGCTAAGGAGAGAATTAATGGAAAATAAATTGGTCATTAATGTTCTGATTCCAGAACACTCAGCTCCTTTCACTTCAATCACCGTACCACAAACCTTTCATCAGGCTCTGGCTTTGCAGATGTTTTGCTATTTGTCTGCATGTTCCCCATTCTTCCAAAGATGATACAGACACCCTGTATTGCCAGATAAGCAATACCTGTCATTCTTCCTTGCCTAAGATCAAAATGAGTATGTTAATTTATTTCCTATTGCAGGCTCCAGCACAAATAAAAGAGGGAGAGGGAGAGTGTTCTGCTCTCAGCATTCTGCTCAGAACCACATGTTGCCCCATGGGCAGCCTCTGCCCTCCTCCACACATGTTTGACCAGTCTCTTGCTTTCATGGCAAACCCTCAGATACTTCTGTATAAGGTGGGTGTCAATAAATTACTACTTCGAGATTGCACAATTTTGTGGTTTTTACCCTAAAGCAAGTGACCCCAAAACTACCTTCTACCCACAGGCTTGTAGGACATACCTTCACCAGCTGGAGTGGGGGCAGAGCACATCAGGTGACATGATTCCTAACATAACCAGTACAATATCACCTGTGAAGTAAAAGTGCTTTAATTGAAAGCCATGTCAAAAAAATCAGAGTGATACTGAGGGAACAAATTTTCAGCCCTAAAGACTATGAGAATAAAAATATAGAAAATAGTTGTTCAGAGGGTGAAGGAGAACTAGCTAGGAGGTAATGCTGTAAGTTTATACCGTCTGTGTATTTCTTTTCTGTTTTATACAGAATCATTTCTAAACTGGCTGTCACCCATGTGTGAATTATTGCATCAGGCTCAGGAGGTTGTAGATACAGACAGGCTAAACACACGTATAATGCGCCCATACATGCTGAGACATAACTCTTATTTGCACTGCTAAATGGATGCAGAGAAAGTAACAAAGAAACATGTTTCTCACATTTAAATTAAATGTCAGAGAAGGAAACTCTTCCTGCCAATGAAAAACCAGAGAATATTCATATGTGTGTTCATATACATGCGTACACACAGAAACACGTGTACCTCTACATGCACTGTGGGAGGGAAGGAAGGAGAATGAGACATGGAAAAAACCACTAAGATCTTCCTGCTGTCACTAAAACACAGTAGTCCTGTTAAACAGGAAAAGATCCAGTACTGTACACAAGCAAATCTCTCAAGATGCACTCTAACACGTACCTTTTGCTTCCTATTTAGATGTACTCTTGGACTACTGTATTACAGATTTAAAACATGCAGAATCAGCATAGGAAACTGTGGGGAAATGCAGAAATAGGTTTCTCCTGAATACTCAACTGAATTACTCTGAAAAGATTAATTAAAATTGAACTCTCTTTTGACACAAAATCACCTGTTTTCTAGTTCTTGTTATGTCTATTACCTGGTTTCCATTAGGAGATATTATACTCTGTAATGAAATAAACTTCAAGGATACTGTGGGAGTAAACAGAAAGTTTTCTGTATTCTGACAGCAGCAGCAGTGAGGTCACAATGCACGCTAACATGCTTAATGAAAAAGGGTTGACATATTGTCACTGAGCTCCTATCAGTGATCTCTGTCATTGCTTTTTAAGGTACAGAAGGGCAAATAATTGAATGTTTTGTTGATCAGGAAACCACTTGATTTGCAAAGTGACAATCTAGAATCAGGTCTTCATTCAGTCTCACCAAAAATCTGGGGAGAGAGGAGGGAAAGGAGGGAAGTTCCTTCAGCCCTAAGAATGGCTTTATAACTAGAATAGCAATTATTAAAAATGAAAGGCCATTCATTGGCCTTTCCAGCATATGGCTGTGTTTTTGCCATCAGTACTTAGGGACGCCATCCAGGGGATCACCTCTATTATGGACCAGTGTGAATGAGTTACATACAAGAGTAAGAGCATTTACATTGCAATTGGTGCCTCAGGTCTGCCACGCTATAAAATACTGCTTCATGCTTTACCATATCATACTTGGAGCCTAACAAGACATTTGACATGCTAAGAAACCATCCAAAATGCATGTGAAGGCAGAGTCTGGCCCTAGGTGATATAAAGGAGAATTTCAAAGCAGTGGGAATAAACAGCAGCACAGAGAGTCACTGACCACTTTCACTGCACAAGGAAAATCAGCTTGAGCGACCCAGGGCAAACATTTTTTTGTGTCTCTTCTATTTCTGCATATTCTTCTCTGGTACTTACAAAACCAAATTAAAATCCCCAGAGCCATAAGCCTTTGGCCCAGAAGTCGGCATTCACATCAGAAGGGTAAATGTTTGTGTGTTGGCTGTTCAGGGCACTGAAACAGGGTCCACAGAACAGGTACTTGCCACATCCTGTATCTGTGCTTCCAGCTATGCAGCCAACAGCTTCGCAGTGGAAAGTTAACATGTAAATACAGGCTGCTATTTTAGTGTAATCACACAAATGCAGTAGCTTGTATTCACTCTTCCTTTATTTCCAGAATAGAGAGAATGCTTAAATAATTTTTCTTTTTCCTCCCTTTTTCTTCTTCTTCCTAAGTGCCTGGTCAATTAAACCTTGCTCAAACAAGTAACTCTTACTTGCCTTGTTCCTACAGTGACAATTGAGAGTGTTCAGACAAAAAGATGCCAAAATCTGTTTTTCCCTACATAGTAAAATCAAAACCAAGCAGACTAATAAAGGATTATAAGAGCTGATAATGCTTTGTGAATTTGAAGGGTTACATTGCTTGGTTCAAAAATGACCTGAAATACTGATTCTACCCTGAGCTTTTGCCTCCCCTTTTCACAACACTTAAAGGGCATTCTTCCCTTTGTCATACGGATAGTTGTTCACAGAGGAGTTCACTGATATCACCTTGGTCATCTAGTCCAGATGGCCCAAGGTGATGAAAATCCAAAGGTGTTCCAGGAAGTGACCTTGGAGATGCCTTTGTGATTCAAAATCTGGGGAAGACTGGAAGCTCGATGCTGGAAACATCACTGCTTTAGCTATAAAGAAACCAGTGCACCTAGGCAGCAGCTAATTTCTAAAGGACAACAGCAGACTTTCCGCAGTTGACAAGACATCTGCTACAGTATTCTACAATCCCCAGTTTACAAAGGAAATAACAGCTAGTTTGCAGCATGTATGTCAATAGCCAGGATTTTTCTGTTTTTACCCTTCAGACTCTATTTCCTCTAATGAGACTCGATGACGATGTCTGTTCAGAAATGAAAATTGAGATGGAATAATCAGGGAAAAATAGACAGGACAGTTTACTGGGTTTTTTGTTCTTCTTCTTTATTTCTTTTTTTCCTAAACTGATCTGCCAGCTTTCTTTGGAGAAGTTGGCCAAACTGAAAATCACAGGTCTGTGCTGCTCTCATCTCTGTGTTAAAATATATAGCACCTCTGCCCAAACCACACCCAGCTCTGTGAAATAGAAATTAAATCAACAGGGTTTTGCAACACAAACCTCTTGCTTTTGCTGAGTACTATTTGAAATAAAGATGGATCATAATGTGAGTCATTTATCTCTCCTCTCTGATGCATTCACACACACGCCTACCACTGCAGGGGGATTGAGAGAAGTGACCTGAATCTCAAGCATCCTTGGGTTTGCAAGCAGAACCCAACCAACAAGGATATGCAAAAGCCAGACCTAAATCTATAGCTTCCTCTTTAGCCCATGTATCTTCTCTCAGTATTTCAGCCAGTGAAAAATCAGGAGAAACAAGGAATGGTATCCTATAATGAAACCGCATACCAAAAAGTGGTCCCAGACATTCCCATTTCATAGGAGGGATATTCAAGCAAGCACACTAGGTGAAATCCCAGTTGACCACAGTACTTGTGCTTATTTTAGTTGTTTATTGAAAACAGCATGACAGATGTAAAAGAAAGATAGAAGGAAAACTCAGAAACATTGGCTTTATTCACAGGCTCAGCCCACCTCCATGTGAACTATGCACAAAATCAATTCTTCATATTGTATGGTAAAAAAAAAATAAATAAATAGAACTTGTAATAGTAACATGGAAAAGAAAAGACAGCAGCAGCAAAGGAAAAGAGAAGAGGTGGAAGGGAGGTTTGATCAAAGATGGTTTTGCTTCAGCAATAAGATGTGGGATGGATGGCGCAGAGGCACACTCCCTGATATAAAAGAGCAGAAGGCAAGAGAGGCTGCAGAGAGAGATGTTCCATGATGAGGGAGCAGAAGCCAGGCCTAATGTGAGGCTAGAAAGAGTATTATATGTTACACTTTGTAGTTATTTTGGTTTGGTTGGTCCTCAGAATAGTTCTTCAGAAACAGGCTTTCATGCCTGCACTGTGTTCCCTCTCTGCTGAGTCACACCACCAACTTACAAAACATATAAAATCAAGAAGAATGAATGCAAGTGCCAGGAAATCTGCCCCTGTTCCTGGCAGCCTAAAAAGACCCTTGTTTATGTTACCTATGAAAGAGCTCTAACACATTTCCTCAGATCCCTTTAGGATCCCTTTTGCTGGCCAGCGTTAAAACCTATTTCTCCCCAGTTAATATTTCCAGTATGATCCATTCCACTCACCCCCTTGGAAAAACATGCTCAGAGTCATCCCAACTACTGCACTGCAAAGTCCATCACTGTACTGGTAGAGCTCCATTTCTCGCCCAAACACGAACAATAAAGACCTGCATATGAGGTGCATACAAATTCTCTCCCTGAGGTTTGCTGTCTCCGGAAATGACAAAGTTAATCCATCCAGGAGACCCAGGTTATTTTTAAAGAGCCCAAAGCCCCAAATGCCAAAATGGGATGGAGTGGAGACCCAAAGTTAGAACAGAGCATGGTTTCACTCACCATAAATTATGTCCTAGAGAGTGACATTATCCAACAGAACCAAGCCCTTTAGATTCAGTCCTTCAGAGTGCCATCAGCAATTACTCCATCTCAACCACCATTCTTCCAGGATGGAGAAAATAGAAGCAGTAAAATACTCCAGATCCCTGTGACCT
>JANRGW010036027.1:0-25999 GCA_024733675.1 Psilopsiagon aymara
GGGGTTAAGAGGGATGAATAGACAACAAGCACCAAGGCCCTTCAGGGCAAAGCAAACTGCCTCCTGCCTACTTTTACACCCCAGGTACATCTGTACCATGCAGTGTAGAAACTGGAAGCAGCAGAGCACAGCAGGAAGGATAATTAACCTCAGTAATGAGGCTGCACCAGCAGGACTGCGTCTTACATGAGATGACAGACTGTGTGTCAACCCACTGCGCTACATCCCTGCATTTTCCCTGCTCTCTTGTACCACTGACATGTGGGCAAAGCAGCCCTTCAATGGTAAATGCGCCTTGGGGCCAGCCATAGGATGGCTCTCACACTTGTTTGACAGAAGATGATGTCTTCAGACCATGGGGCAGGACCCAGGGCAGAGCCATCCCTCCTGGCCCAGCTCCCAGGATGCTCCCTGCCAGGTTTCGAAAGGTGCTAAACTATTTAAAGGAGGAAATAAACAATAAAAGCAATGCTACCGAGCTTCTGTGCAGCTTGAAGACCCATTTCTGGAGTCACATTGCGAGCAGCTTTTGGAATGGAAGCAAACAGCCTTCCTGTGCCTCACCCCCTCCTTACACTCCCTCCTTGTGTCTTTTGCCAAGTCCCTGTGATGAAGGAGATCAGCAAAGCTTTCAAAGGCCTTCTGTTATTGTCCTTAACACTATGGAAAACAAGAAGAAAACATGGCTTTTCCACCTTTTCATCTGTATTGACTTTATTCTTCTGGTCCTTACTGCCTTGTTTTCTCTCTCCATTTCTATCTTGCCTGTCTTCCTCTTCTCCTCCATTCACCCCCAGAGCACTGAGGGTTGCTCAAGGACAAGGACCTCCCCTGCCCCTTCTGCTTAAGCTCATCCCCAGCATAAGGAGGCAGCAACAGCCCTGACACCACTGCCAGGAGCCAGCCACGGTTGGAACCAGAGCTATGAGCTGTGGCTGTGAACACAGGAAGGACAACATTCCCTTCCCAAGAAGAAAGCTAACCGGCTAAGTCTGGCTTTCCTTTTGTGAGGAATAGGTGGGATACACTCAAGACGAAGCTGTTTCAGCAGCCTGGGCACCGAGGGAATACCAGGATTCTTTCTTGTGGGCATCTTATCCTGTTGTCCCAAAAACCAGATCAGGAACCATCACCCTGCAGCTACTGCCACTGCAGGATGAGACCTGTAACCCCCAGTGCCACCAACAACCACACCACCTGAGCAGAAGACAACTGGCATGACTTTAATACAATAAGCCTTGAGGGTTAAAGGAACCAGGTTTGCTGAAGGGGTTATCCCATACTTCAGCAGCAACCAGAAAGCCAGCTACCTGCCCGAGAACACAAGTAGTTGTTCTGACTGAGCTCTCCTTTGGTTGTGGGTGACAAATGACTTAAATATCCATGAGCAACCTCATCCTCTGCTTTTGGATGTGGAGGAAGCACAATCTGGTTCCTCCCTCAGTAGCGCAGATAAAGTGATGCTCGAGCCTGAAATACGCCTGGTGCTTGATTTTGGCTTTAAAATCCAATGCACCATGTCAAAGCCCTGCTCTTGCTAGTGACAAAGAACAACAGCAGCAATGAAATGCTTGAAGGACATTTTAGTCCCCACCAAATGGAATGGCTGAAGGAATGCGCACAGCTTCCCACAGTCTAGTTACTGAATTACTAAACCAGTTTCTCCCAACCACTTACAAAGCAAAATCATAATCAACTGTAGGATCTGGGATTACGAGTCCTCAAGAATGAGTTTTTACAAAGTAGAAGCTAAAAGGTTTGCAGATCTGTTTCACATCTGTGGCCCAGATACAATCAGCTCCTCCTCATTCCCTCTTTCAAATTGTGGCCCCAGCATCTGATTCGTGCTGAAGAGAGGTCATTTGGGTGAAGAAACTGAGTGTCCTTTAAGACTTCCAGAGAGGCTGAATCTAATGGGTTTTATCAAGAACTCCCTTCTCTCTGTGCATCCACTTTTATTCACATTCCCTTTTCAAGTAGTCAGGGAAAAGAAAAAAGAAAGAAATAGAAGAGGCAGCCAAGACTGGAGATGTCGAAGCATTTGGAAGCCTGATTTTTGTCTTTGGAAGAGTTTCCATTTACAGAGCAGCTTCACGCCTTGAGCAATTTGTGCTGTCTCTGCTTTGAAGATCTTTGTACCTTCATGTTTCTGAAGGATGCTGGAGGGAAAACCCACACCCTGTTCTCCAAGGTCTCTTCCACAGCTTTCACATTACCTCCTCCTTGTCTCTTTCAAGGTTTTGCCACTTCCTCCGTAGTTTGATATATAAGCAAGGGGGATGCACTGAGCTACCCCAAACGCACATCCACAGGGTGAAAGTTATCTCCCTTCCTTTTCTAAGCTGTATTTAGTGCTGTCCATACAGAGCCCAAAGACTGTTCCCTTTGTCTTAGCCATGACCTCACCCACAAACAATTGCTCTCCTCCTTCCATGGGCAGAACCCCCAGGCCAACAAGCAGCAGTATCTCCATGTGAGGGCTCTTGGTGCCCCCGTGTTATTTGCATTAGCTGAACTGGAACAAGAGCAAGTCCCAAGTCAGGTACAGAATGACCTTCTTCACTCGATTCAGCTCCCTGTATTTTGGAGATAGGGGTCAATCAAGGCTTTGGAATGGGCAGTGGGCCCCAAACTGATCACAGACCCCTACATAAGTGGTAAGTGTGGAACGAAAACCAACCCACAATCTTTTCCAAGTTTATTATGAAAGACAGGGAGATGGGGATAAACAGGAAAACAGCTTTGCTCCCATTCAAGATACACTCCATTTTACCAGCACCATGTCAGCATAAACCAGCACACATGTTCCGCAGGGCTTGTTACTGCAAAGCTTGTTAGTGCGTTCCAAGGCAACTTGGGTAACCTTACTTATAGGTAGTGGTTTATGCATATGCGATCACCCCACTACAGCATCCCTCCCTGTATCCGCAGACATGCCTTGCCCAGTGCTCTCTGTTCTCTCAGCCCTGGCAGTGCATGGATACACACATGAAAAGGGAAGGAATGGCTACCCCTGTCCCAGTGAATGTTCCGCCAGTACCGGAAAGGTCTGTAACCTAAACCCATCACCTCCCATCCAACATAAACTCATGAGTGCTGTTGAAAGAGAATCAAAGCATTCTGCTTGGCCAGTTCCCAGCACACCTTCCCTTCCTGCATGCTGTTGTGAGACACCATGTCCTGCTGAGAGATCCCCTTTCCCCACCTGCCCCAAGCTCCAGGGTTACAAGTTCAATCTTGCCGTGTTCCTTCCAGGAGTTCAGATCTGGGGCTGAGACAGCAGAGCCAGTACATAGCACTGGGAAAAGCTGTTTTGGGGTTTGAGACCCTGCCCACCTCCACGAACAGATTTTTCCTTGCATTATTGACTTCACTAACAATACTGCATGGTGAGGTGCTGCTGAAGCTTCACGCAGCCTCTGGAACCAGTTGCCCAAGGTGACAAATCCCTTTCTTAACCCATCTGTCACACCCCAACTGTGTGCGGTTGCTTTGCCCCGTATCTCCCCACTGAATTCCCCAAAGCTCCTGTTTTCTGATCATCCATAACCATGAGGCCTGGTACCTTCTGTGGACAACTGATGTTCTTGTGTAGTAAGCCACACTTCAGCCACCAGGTCCTCTCCCCCTGTGGCTGTTGTTGTGCTGTCTCAGGGTAGCCACAACCTTATGCCATTATAGTCAGGAAGGGTGGAGTAGGAGAAGCATCTCCTGCAATGACCGCAGCCTGCTATGTCCCTCAGGCAGAAGGTGCTTACCTCTTGTTCAGCTTGCTGGGTCCCTCCAACTGTTGTTTGCCAGTGAAAGCCTCCATCCCCTTTCTGTCAAGAGTCTTGGGTCGGTAAAACTTAACCCAACGCTGCAACCTGAGGTTCTATCACACCTGGAAGACCCTTGAAAGGCCAGTAAAAGACTTGGCCAAGCCACAACAGCACCCTCAGCTCCAATTCCTGCTAAGCTACACACTGCAGCCCCTTATGATTCAGATGGCTGAGCTCTGGGTGAAGGCCAAGGGAACAGGTCTCTCCGGCAAAGCCTGTTCCTTCCATCAGCTTCCACAAACCACAGCAGAAGAGGAAGTGCCATGAACAGCAGCAACTGGGTGTTGATTCAGCATCAGCACTAAGCCACACATGAAACAGAATGTGCTGAACTCATACGTAAAGACACAGCTCTCAAGACTAAGAGCCGAGGACCAGGCTGACAAGCCCGTTACCTTCTTTGTGCCAAATCCCTGCTTCTCACACCTTCCTGTGACATACCTGTGGCTGCATCCCATTTCCCTTCCCTGCCCATCTCCAGGAGCTGCTCTGCAAACAGCCCAGGGCTGGGCATTGCCAAAGCACCAGCAGGATGAGGGGAACACATCAAAAGCAGAGAGATCAAGGGAGGGCAGGAGGCAGGTACAAGCACACTCCCATCCCACCCTTCCTGCTTCCTGCCTTAGTTCAGTGCTTTGCAGTCCTAAATACATCCATCTACCCCAAAGCAGAGAAATACCCATTTAGCTGATGCTCTCCATCAGCATTTATGGGCTGCTTATTTCCACAACAGCATCCTGTGGATTTTTCCAGCAGTGAAATCCACTGAGGGGACCCACAGGGCAGAGCCACAGGCCAAGTACTCCCCATTGCAGAGTGGGTACCAAAGGCTGTAAGGGTTAAGGTGGCTGCTCCCCCCTTTTCCTTGTGCTTGACCTCTCCAAGCTCTCAGGATGCCGGTGATGGAAACTGGAGGTGGGAAAGCTGTACCCACAGGTGCTATTGAGGCGAGATAGCTGCCTCACAGGCTCCGCATCCATACAAACAAGGAGTACTGGCTTTTCCTCCTCTTGCCCCTCCTCCAAGCAAAGAACTCAGCAATGAATCCTGCACTTCATGATTTGTGTGCAAACTATGAGACAGGAGGCAGAAAAACCTGTTCCCGCTCCAGTTGTGGCCCCCCCTCAGCAGCATGTGCTCCCCATCATCTGAGATCTCAGGTGTTCAAAGCACTCACCCATCAGTGTTTCTTCTGGAGTGATAAATGAGTTTGCATTCTCCTGTGGCAGAAAGGGCTAGAACAAGGATGACAAAGACAACCTCAGAAAGGTTAAACTACATGTTTGCAGGGCCCCCTCCCAGCCACAGCTAAGGAATGCCTGAAGGCCAGCGATGGTGCCTGGAAGAAGAGGAAAGAGTGGGGCAATCCAATCTGGTTTCAGTTTATTTCCAGAATTTTACTGTACAAAATATGCAAAGTGTAAAACTTTTTTTTAATGTTTCAGTTAAAAAAACAAAACAAAACAAAAAAAAACCCAAAACAACACAACCCCCTTCCAGCTATAACTTAAGAGAACCCAGCTTGGAACAGAACAACTCACTAGGCTAAGACCCACAGTGCATTAATGTCACAGACACCAGGAATTTGCTTATTTAAGTTCACAATTAGAAAACAGAACATAAGGGACCATGTACCATTGCAGTTAAAGTCACATGTGCAAAGAGGGAAAAAGAAAGAAATGCTGGTTAGTGTCTATTGATTAGAAAACCCTGGCAAACCCCATCTTACTATACAGTGTGTGTAGAAAAAGAGTATTACACAGTGATCAAAAAGAGGGCGAGGGAAGGACTGCCTTCCCCAAGACACAGTAATGCTGAATCCAAGAAACAGGCACAGAAGAGTGTAAGATTCCTTCACAGTTACTGTCTGTGCAGGTAGCCACAGCACCCTCCCAGTGCAGGAGATACCCCCAAGCATCACCAGTGCTGGCGAGAGGTGCAGCCAGAGGGAAGGATGCTCTCTCTCTGGGCAGGCAGAGCACACACAGGGCAGGGCTGGCTTCCCACAGGGCTTCAGTACATTATGGGGATTAGAAACAGTCTCTTGGAGGGATGCAGAGGGAGGGTAGCACCAGTTGTACCACTGGTGCAATGGGGAGACCTGGCTCAGGAGTATCCCAAAGCAGCGGCTGGGAGCAGAAACTTCTGGTCATCATCTATTGGAGGCAGCAGCCTGAATGCAGGAGGATGTGTATTCCCATGGCCCAAAGCCATGTTTTACAGAAGACAGAAATTTGGGGGGTTTGGGTGGGTTTACTTTTGCTTTTAATAAACCCAAACAGTTCAATCGCAGGAGCTTCCTTCTTCACACACTGAACCACCAAGGCTAGCTTGAGGCTTTACACATGTATAATGCACACACCTACGAGGGGAAAAGCACAGACACACACAAGCTGAATGAGAAAGAGACATCTGCACACACTTCTCACCAACAGCTCTCATAGGGGAGGGCAGAACTAAGCACAACTGAAGAGCAGACTACAGCGTTTTGCCAAAGACTTGTTTTCCCTTTGGAAAAGGGCTGATTTACAAGTTTTGGTAAGCAAGATGATGGAATTGGCTTGAACAGGATTCCACATCCAGGACAGAATGGATCTTTCCAGTTCTTCAACAGCAGCATTGGAAACCAGCATATCTCAAACAGGACTTTAAAAGCTACTTATGCAGGGTAGGGCCAGCTTCAGAGTCAGCTCTCCCACAGCTTCTGGCATACCTGGCAACAGCAGATTCCTGAGGCTTTGTATGGAGATCCCCATCCCAAAGGTTAAGAGGCTCCACGAGAGGTGGGATTTGTTCAGATCTCCTCCAACCTTGTGCCTTATTGTGAGCTGCTCCCAAACTGTAGCCCCAGCACCTCCCATCCCAGTGGATACTTGTCCTGACTCGCTAGGGAATATCAGGGAGAAAATCCCACATGGCAGAAAGGATGGGAGCTGGAATGACTTAAGTTGCTGGCAGAAAAAGTTTTAGAGGCAGAAGTCAGAGGAATAGCTGGCAGAGGCTAAAATCATCTGCCTTCCTCTCCTACAGCCCCCCTGCAAGCGTAATATCCACACTCCTAGAAGCTGGGAGAAATCTGTCTCTTTCCCTCTTTAGTCATGAAACAGAAAGCCAGGCTTCATGGAAACCCACAGCCATCTCTGTCTGTTCCAGAACAGTTCAAATAGCTGCAGCTGGGTTTGGAAGATCTCAGCATGGCTTTGGATTTAGGGTGTTACAAATTTGAGACCAAAACAATCCCGAAGCCTTTAAAAGTATCCAAGGAGCATACTTGAGAGTCACAAGGAAAACAACATAGAACAGAAGAGTGGGGCAACACTATTACATGGTGCAGTCTTTAGTGAAGGATGTCCAGTGCAAGGATCTCCTCCGAGGGGACACTGCTCAATTCAAACAGGGTTGTCTCATAAAACATTTGAACTCCGAAGAAACACAACAATTCCCAGCCAGGTACAAGAATCCAGACGGGGAGAGAGGAGGGAGAATATGTGCATGAAGACAGTGCCGGATAGGAAAGGCATTTGGAGGAGAAGAGCCTGCTCTTGGCTGGCAAAACCCTTCAAGCCTTATTCTTATGCTGAGCTCTTGGCAAGCTCTACAGAAGGAAGGAGTGCAGGATTTGGATGGGAGCCGTGTTCCCTGTGACTCGATTCTTACTCATTAGCTGGCTACAAAGAGAGTTAAACAAACCAGGCTGCTCTTGCCACTCAGGGTTCTTACGAGGAGTCTGAATTCCTACAGATACCACAAATCCATCTGTGGATCTCGAAGCACTTGACAAGTTGAGTTTAGCCTCATGACACCCCAGTGAAATAGCTATGAAATGGTCCTCTGATTCTGCAGGGAAGGGAAATGAGAGACCCTGAGAAATAGAATGCCTTTGAAAACAAGAACAGGGAATACTCATGAGTCCCGATTCCTCTTCAAGCCTGTCCTCAATCCTAAGCAGGGTGCATTCTAAAGAGACCATTTGAGAGGCCAAGTCCACTCCTTGGGATTTAATCAGGCAATGCATTCATGCTGCTGACACAGGGCAGAGTGTTTCATTTAGGAGCTGGCCCCCACTGACAGTGTCCTTTCCATGGGCAGGCAGAAAAAGCAGCGCTGATGAGGAAGTAGACCTAGAGCGAGCAAGCACTGCTTCCGCCTGCTCCTCCATGTGTTTAAGGATTTAATGGGATTAAGACATGAACTTCCTGAGCAGATCCTGTCAGACAGCCCCCCCGGTGGGGCAGGAAAAGGAAAGGGGAAGGAAAACCTGGCAAAGAGAAAACCTTTAGCAGAGGTGCCTGTGAAAAGGTGCTGTCACGCACCCAAGCCCCAGCAAGCAGGTTCTTACTCTGGCTTCACAGAAATGAGGCAATTCAGCCACAGGCAGCAGCCTCCACACAAGCAGAAGTGCTCCCCAGTCTCCCCCACCTTGCTAGTGATGCACATCATGAAAGCCACATCCACGCATCTTCAGGAGAACAAAGTGTGAGGAGATACTGTATAGTTCCCGCCACCTTTTTTGTTTAAAGGAATAAATCAATCTATACTTCCTAATTAAAACACTGCAAAGGCCACAGTCAATAAAGGAGTCTCTACAGAGACTACCAGAAAGCCTGACCTAGAAAGAAACCCAAACACGAAGTTTAGAGAAGGGAAAACTCTACCTGCTTCCCATCCTTTAAGGGACATGGGTCTGCTCCCATCATTTACAGCACCATCAAGTTTCTTCACAAGCACATCTGGCACTTTACATGGAGAAGACAGGATGCAGGTGACCTCCACGCACTTGTAAGAAAGGTGCAGGACACTGCAGGCATCACTTGGATGAGGAATCACCACTTTGGACCCTTGTTGTGCTCCCTCGATCCCAAGAGGATGATCCGCAGTTCCATTGCTGCTGATGCCCTGCCCTATTCCCAGCTTAAGGTTGGCTGCTCCCTCCCACCAGCCTGTGGTGGGCATCAGCCAGCCCACACCAGCCATGCCATGGAGGACCAGCACAGCCTCACTCTTAGCTGGGCCACCTCATGCTGGTGGGAGCACGGAGGCAGCCCCATGAGCTGCTGGAGGAGTCCAGGGAAGGCCAAAGGGGACAGGAGAGCTGCCACAGCCCATCTCCAAAGACTACCCACTCAGGCAACAAAAGGCACTGGCTTAGGTAGCACTGGGCCCTCTGTGTTAAGACATCCATATGGAGGGCAGGTCAGATCCTGTTCTGATAAGAGACATTTGCATGGCAAAAGACTGGGCAGAATGAATCATTTTGCATTCACACACGAATCCACCACCACAGAGCTGGAACCTGACTGAAGGCAGCTCACTTCCAGCCTCAGAGCTGGCTCTGGAGTCACACCATGGCCTGTGCCAGCAATAAGACACTGCTTCAGGCTTCATCATAAAAAGCAAACCTCCTAAAATCCCACAAGACTCAGGTGACATCAAAGCCCCTCTGATGGACAAAGGCAAAACAAAAACTGCACCTCTCAGGAGCAGATCCCAGCACTGAGCAGAAACTCCCCCAGTACACAAAGGCCAAGACAGGCAGGAGGCAGGCAGGTTTTCAACATTCAGACAGAGTTTGGTATTCCTTAGCTAAAGCTGAAGGCATATGGTTGGGAAGGACACACAGCAGCTCTCCAAAGCAAGTGCACATGGCAGAGGTCAGCCCTTTCCCTGGCTCCTCTCCTTCTCCTGCCCTCCAGACACACTTGTAATGGGCTAGAGAGGGAGAGGCACATTCCTGCCTGCACCCCCTTCCCATCAAAGAGGCTGTCAGACAGAGGGAGGGTCTGTGATTTATCTGAGGAGGGGCCAGCTATTCACCTCCCCTGGCGCAGTGCAAATAGGCAGCCCTTACAGGTGCAAAAGGAAGTGGCAGTAAGGCAGAGCCCGAGGGGACTGAGGCTGGAGAAACATATTGGGACAGCCAGACAGAGAAGACAGTAACAGGGAGCCTTGGGAGTGCCCAACAGAGATGCAGGCAGAGAGGAAGCAGGTGAGAGATGACAAGGGAGCTGTGTCACGCAGAACAGTTTCACTAATAAGCACTGGGATAAAAACATGAAGCAAAATCAATCTGAAGAGCTGCAAATGGGCCGTTCCACTTCAAGACAAGCAACTTCAGAGACACAGGAGGCAAAACCATCCCACTGTGCTCATATAGGTCCAGCTCTGACAGAAGAGGGCATACGGAGAGAGGGAAAAGAAGTCTTCAGTCTTCAGATGAAGTGGCTCCCAGAAGCAGCCCCCTCACACCCTCCCTTTGATATTCTCTCCTTCCCGATTGAACAGGGACTGCCACATCCCAGTGCAAGCAGGTTTCTACAGCAAAGAGGTGAGCAAAACACTTCAGGAACAGCTATGGGTAGGCAAAGCAGAGAGGCAAAAGCACAGGCGTGTGTATGGCGTAAAGGCAGCACTCCAACAAAAATAACCTATGTTGCAATCGTGAGAAGAAAGAGTGAGCATGAGACTTACAGTATGCCTGGAAAAGGGGGGAAAAAGGGGAAAACTCTGTTCTGTCTCCAAGGCTGAGCTAACCGAGCCAAGTCACCCTGTCACCTCTTAAGATATTTCTTTCTAGATAAGATATTCCAACTCCCCCCCTCCCTCCCCTTTCCAAATAAAGTGCAGATGGTCAAATATTACTGGTCCATCATCTGCCAGTTTCAGTCAGCATTGGGGAACTTAAACCCAAAAAGCACGATATTGAAAGACAAAATCCAATCCCCAAGGAACCCACCCTCAGAATCCCTTAGACTGAAGTCTCAGACTGTAAGCGGAGGACGAATTTGTGAGATTTAGGGTCTATGAACTCCTCGGAGAGTTTGATGAAGGGGATTTTTTTCACATTAACAACAAGGCTGAAGTCCAAGCACTTGAGCACAAAGACGCTGCCGTCTTGTAACCCGCTCGTGACCGCTTCCTCGCTGACAAGCGTCCAGTGCTTGGAGAACCAGCGATCCCTGTCGTACTGGAGGGTTGGGCCCGGGCTGAGGTAACGCTCCAGGAATGCCTGCCGGGAGAGGGACACGTGTTAGCACCAGCCCTACCATTTGTTCTGCATCAATGCACTCTTCCCAGCCTCAGCTTCAGCTCCACGAGCATAAGCTTGCCACGCTGTCAGTTGTTTCAGCTTCCACGCTTCAGGAGACATTCTCTTCCCAGTCCCTCCCAGCTTTTCAGACCCCAGGAGCAGATAAAAGCATCAGGAGAGTCTCTTTCAGTCCATCCTACCAAAGTTATAGCCCTGACTTCAGCTGTCAGCAGTGCCATCAGGCAGCAGATCAGTACAGCAAAGGTCATTTCTCCCCTGCCAGCCCCACAACCCATCCCAAAATTGCAGTTCCAGACAGGTAGGTAAAATAGCCGGCCCTCCCTTCTTCAGGCCAAGCTAAGGGGGAAGGCAGAGGTTTCCATGGTTGCAGCCTGACTGAGGCTGCAAAACTGAAAGCAGAACAGGGAATGCTGTTTGATGTTGGTTGCTTTAATGTCTCCTTTGCAATCTTAACAGCAGCAGAACTCCCCCTTGTATACCTGGGCAAGGTCCCAGGTGGATCCTAGTGAGAGGGTGCTAAGGCTCATCTCTTGATGGTGTTTCTGCTCTCAGGGTAGTTAAGTCCTGGGTAAATGCCTAAGAGTAAATTCTTCATTTCTAACCCTTTGCTAGGATTTTGGGATGTGCTTAGAGGAGAAGGTGGAGAGTAGGAGGTGGATAACGTGACCCTTTAAGACCTCATGCAGCCTATGCACTGATCATATACAGGCAGCAACTATGAAAACCTCCACTGACCTTCTTCAGCATTTCCTGCCCTGTGTCACACACAAATGTGCTATCTCTTTCTCTATCCTATCTCTCTTGGTATCTCTCTCTCCTTCCTGCACCATTAAAGAAAGTGTTACCTTTGGTGTCATGTTATTGGTGATGCAGAAGGACAAGTGTTGCAAGATGCTCTCCATGCTGTGGTACTGCTGCTGGCGGGTGGTGCGAAGGTATTTCTGCAGAGCTCTTGCCATGGAGGGGAAGATTGCCTGGGCTGCTTCTCGGGGGTCCATCATCTCTCCTGGAGCTTTCTGCTGTTCCTCTGCCTGGAGGCGTTTGATGTGAGTGAAAGCCTCCTCTACTGCAACCACAAGCCTGCAGAAGAAAAATCAGGATAGCAGGAGTCATAATGAGAGAGGTAGGATGGGATTGTGGTTAAGGCAGAGCCTGGGAGTCAGGATACGCAAGCTCCTATTCCCATCTTTGCTACTGAGTCACTGCCTGCCATCTGAGGGGTAGACAGCAGCTTGCTTTCCTTGACCAGCAATTGAGAGCCATAAACCAGGATTAAGGCTTTAAAGCCTGAGTGCTGTACTTGGTTCTGCCAGCACAGCATAAACACCAGTTACATGATTCAAACAAGACACAGCTGCCCTTGCATTTAATGCATGCTTTTGAAAACAACGGTTCCAGCATACAGGACTGCAGCGTGAAGCATAAGGATGGGCAAGAAGTCAGGAAGAGAGTGGCTATGAACTAGCAAGACCCATGACGCAGGCTGCTCAGAGACTCTGTGCTCCCAAGCTGTAGTGTGCTCTGGCATACACCAGTCAGGTACAGAAATTATGCTGCTGACTGAATGCTCTGCACCCTCCACTCAACAGGGACAGGGCTCCCCCCTCCACCCCTAACACTGCAGCTAGAGGCACCCTCTGCAAACCACTCCTGTGTTGGCACAGGTGAGCAAACACCAGGACCACTGCATAAAAAGGCAAACAGATGCCATACAACACTTGCAAGTTAGGCCAGAACTAAGGAACGAGTGAGGGGCTATGCTGCAGTTAGTGGGGAAAAGGCAATGATAGCAGAAGAATCACCCAACTAAAACTCTTTTGCCCTTCCTGACAAGACTTGCTTCACACTAGATTTCAATTCAAGTCGTCAACTACTCTCCACACTGCCCTCAATACCCAAAGCATCTTAAAGCCAGGGAAAGCTGCCTCACAACCAGCACAGGTACAGAGTACCACATTCAGAGGGTATATGAGGCACAAGAAACCCTGACCCCTTCCCATTATGTGCGTAAGAGGGTACTGGGAACGTTTCTAATCTCTTCACCTATATTTGTTGCAGCTCTGACCTTCTCCTTTGAAACATCCGTCCTGATCTTCCAGTGACTGATGGGTTTTGCCTGACTAAGCATCTGTTCTAATCAAACTCAGCCAGGAAGGGAGATGTGGCCGAGTTGGGATGTTACACTGCACAGAAAGGAAAGTTTCAGTTCCTATTGCTCTGAGGCTGGAAGAGAGCCTAAAAGACAGTGGTTATAGAGCACAGGTCAGACCAAAGCAGGCTAGAGGACACACACTATGCCAGCACTTTCCCAATCAAATATAAATTGCCAAAAGAAAACACAAACCAAGCCAGCTCCTTCCAGTTACGGCGCACTCCTTCCAAACACAGCTCAGTTCAGGGCTGCCTGCCCATAAGCAGCTTGCCTCAGACTGTTAGGTATGTTAACGACAAACTGCAATTAGGCTGCAGAGCAAACAGAGGCACTATCTCAGGTCACCTCAACAACACATCAATTCTGCAGGCTAAGTATGACTGGCAGAAAACAAACCTATGGCCCAAAACAAAATCTAACTACTTCTGGTCACATCTTTCATCTGTAACTCATTGAAGGGGGCAGTCAAACCGCCCCTTTCAGTAGTGTGCCAACACAAATATTCTCCTCGCCTATGAAGAGGCAACACCAAATGCTCTATGGATCCTGTTCCTGGATAACTTGAGCTGAGACAACAAGCCTGGACATGAGGGAAAACAATGGGATTTCCTACAGCAAGTGACCACAGATTTCTCAAGCACTGGACTGTTCCATGACATTGCATTAGCTTATCTGCATAATATACATGAGCTCTGTTTTATGCATGTTCCTCAGACAATTCCAGTTACAAGCCATCACCATCCCTTATGCATCTGGATTTCATATGCTTCTTTGCTGTGACAGATTTACAGCCAGCCCTGGCTCCTTAAATCAGAGGCTCCTGTGGGGCTTGGCAATCCCCACACGCCTGAGCCTTGCAGGAGGGGATGGTGTTACCTGGCACGGCGCTTCCTCACTCGCCGCTCATGGTCAGCCTCTTCGTAATAGAGCTCATTGTGACTGGAGTCCCTGCGACGAGCTGCAGCGGCAATCATGGCGCGGGACTGCCCCGATGCGTTGTTCCCTGGGCCTTGGAGAGGCAAGGACAAACCAAAAGGCGGTGTTACTGCCACAGGACTGGGGCTGGGACAGACCGGTGCCCCACAGCATCTGTCAAGTGCTCTGTGGCTCCAGCCTTCCCAACTGAAGTTATAAACCCTTCCCCAGTCCTCAGGAACTCTGACAGAAACCCTGCTAGGCAGCACGGGCTTAGAGAGGGAGCTTTGCCATGTGGATAAGGGAAGTTAGTTGGGATGACACATACACAAAGGCAGAGGTGAGGTGCACATGCCAAGGATGCAACTTACCACCCATTATATACGTTTTCAGTTTGAAGGCAAGAGCAGCTGGAACATACCACATTTCAGCAACAAGACAGTGTGAGCGCACAAGAATTGAAGAGTTGGAAAGAGGAGAAAGACAAACACAAGAGCATCATGAGACATGGAGATGAATGGACAAAAGCCAAACTCCAGACAGTTACATGCAGGGAGGAAAACCAGGATGCAGGGCCAGCAGGGTCACCTTTAGATAAAGCATAGGCTTTCCCAGAAGGGCAGATGCTGTCAGAGCAACAACATTCCTCCAGGAGGATAGGCTGGGGTCTATGTGTGTAGCAGCTTCTCATGGTACTCTGAGCACACCTGCCTTACAGCCTCTGTTGCTGTTAACAGATCCTACACAGGTCCAGCAACAGGGAAGCTGCAATTTGCTCTGTAACACCCACTTAAGTGACAGAGCTGTCTACTACAATAGCTTAACTAGTGACCTTAAAATACAGCAGTAGACTCTGCAGCTCCCCCATGCAGCTCACAGCTCGGGCTATTCAGGCAGACAGAGGCAAAATAACGTTGCCCCATAAGCCTACCAACCCTTCTATCTAGATAGAGGTGGCTCTGCCCAGAGGGGAAAATGGAGTAGTCTCAGACCGCATTCAAACCACCACAAGCTGCTTTTCTACTCTGAAAGCCCTCACTCTCAACTGGCAGTGGTTAAGAGCAATCAATTGCACAGACATGCTTAAAATTCTTCTGCTCATGCAAGGGCAACTCTTTGGTTTCTTTCCTAAAAAGCACTAAGCACATTCCAGGACAGAAGCCTGAAGTTCACTCAGCAGCAGGAAGGACAAGCATTCACACAGACAGCTTTTGAAGAGGCTAAACACTTCAGACTGACAGCCCTGAAATGGAGGATGTGACTCAAGGGAGATACTACCTCCCAAATTGGAATTAGAACTGTAATTTGCTTTGTTGACTATGCCCAGTGCTGAAAATCCTGGTTTTGAAGGTGAGCCTCCCCACTCTGTATAAGAGAGATTACAGCAAGATGTTCTTCCTTCCTGGCTGCTCCAGTATCAAAGATGAAAGCTGCCAACAAATTAGGCTGCCTTAATAGCATTACTGTCTTTTCACGTGCAGGGTGTAAGAGACTGTCAGGATGCCAGGGTAAACTGCAAGCCAGAACTACAGTCTGCTTCATCAAATGGATGGGAATCTTCTTAAAGATGTGCCTCTAAGCCTGAGATTTCCACATCCGCAAAGGCAACGGCATTGCACAAGGAATGCTACTGCCCCACAAGGGAAAGGCACAAGTTTTCAGGCCCTGGCAGGGTCAGGAGCTTGCCACTTGGAAAGGCCTGCCAGCCACTTGTAGAGCTTGCTTCTGGTTCCTTCTCTTCCAACAAAGCCTGTGAGCTCTCAGCTCCTAAGCTACTATGCTATCAGAGAGACAGTTTTACTTCTGAGCTTGGGCATTCCAACATCCCAGAAGGTGCTGCAGAACAGAGATCCTGCCACATCCCAAAGAGATGCGCTGCATCAGAGGAGAAGACAAGCCAGCTACTAGCCAGAAGAGCACATCCTGCAGCCAGCCTGGTGGGCCACTGGGTTTGAATGGTATGCAGATGCCTTTGGGATCCGGAAGCCCTCACCTTCCACATAGCAGCCTCACTGAGTGCAAGCTAGAATGAAAGAGTGCAGAGCAAGTCTGCTTGCTTCCCCTCTCCACTCAACTTGTTCTCTCCCACCTTTGAGCTTTCTCATTCCAGGCAGCAGGGCACGGTATGGGCAAAACTACCCTCTCCCTCCCCCCTGCTTCCCCCTTCCTCCGTCAGGATGGGGACATCTTATTGTAGGGATCTAAATAAACCTCCAATTAATTCTGGGGATCAGGAGTGCTGCATCAGGTTTGGGGAAACATTTAGAATAAGGTCTTGGAAACTTCTGAAGTCACCAAAATGAAATAAACATATTTAAAACCTAATTTACACACACACACAAAAACCCAACCCACACCCATAAGGCACTGAAACTTCGTTGAAGGCAAAACAATCACATCCCGTGTTTTTCCATGGGACATCCTTCGTATTTCAGTCTCCACACCCTCCATGCAGAACCACCTTCCCCAGGTAACCCCATTCCCAGCTCTAAAAGCCTTTCAATACTAACAAATTCATGGGCAGGATGGGCCTTACCACATTTTGCCACAAGACTTCAGCCACCCTTCACCATAAAAGCTTCTCTCTACAACTTCAGCTTTTCTATCCAAGGAATGTGTACTTCTATAAACTCTGTGACAGCAGAGCATACCCTGCTTATCAAGCCTAGCTGTCACTGATAGGGTTTAAGAGTGCCAAATGATTTAAGTCCAGTTTTTACTGGTTTGAGTGTCCACAGGGATCCACCCATCCATCCATCCACAGGCCTCTTTAAAGCACAGAAGCTTGAAACAGGTTTGTTGAATGGCAAAGCTCAAAGGGGATAGTTATCTGTGTCTGAATTTCCATGAACTGCTTAGTGTCAGGATGACTTGGGAGCACAGCCATGCATAAGCCAGGCATAGCTAATTTAGTGCTAAGGCTGCAGGCTGACAAGCATTGCTTTCAGTGGCAACTGCTGCTTACACAGTTGCTTCTTCCCACATTGGTATCAACCTTCTTCGCTTTCCTGAAGGCTGCCTGTGGAAGCATCACAATAAACCACTGGGGAACTCATTTAGGTTAAAAGTTGTGTTTATTGTACTATCACAACCAAGGAGATGACCCGAGAGCGACAAAAAGCAGAGGCTGCCTAAAACAAGCAGTGGTGCCAAAAAGTGCTTGTCAAGCCACATAATTATAAGGCCTGATCCAAAACTTGGCCACTTTGCCTGGCAAAGACAAAAGCCTTATTGAGGGCTAAACACATCTGTAATGTCATGGGGAACTGGCAAACTCAGCACTGTTAGGAAGATTTCCAGCAAGAGACAAGGATTTGGCAAAGCAAAAAGGTGAGAATGTGTGCATAACAAAGCATAAAGCCAACCCAGCCCTTCCCCATCCCACCCAGTCTCAGAGACTGCATTTTACCTCACCTACCATCAACATTGTAGACTTTCAGGCCAGCCATGTGCTTGGCTGCACGGGATTTGGAGGCTGTTAGTAAGGCCGGGTTGTAGACTGTGAAATCTCTGTAGTAGTTTTCCAGGACCACCAGCGCAGCTCGCTGGATGCTAGGGACAGAGAGAACAAACAAAATACAAGACAAAGCCTCCCAAAATGCAACAAGTTCTTTTGCTTCCTTAAAATAAATGAAAATGATAATAATAAAAAAAGAAACAGCCACATTATTTGGGTCAGGATTGTCACACCCACAGATTGTGCAATACATAGTATTAGTTACTCTCTGGAACCTGAAATTTAACTTGAAATGCACAGTAAATGTGTCCGCATTTCATGAGGAGGTTGACAGGAAACCCCTAACCAAGGGCAGCACAGATTGAAGCACTATGCTGCCTGCAGTATGGGAAATACAGAACATGAGCTCAGCCTGCCTTGGCTGTGAGGCTGAAGCTTAGAGCACCACCACGTAGGTTTTGCTGTAGCTGGCCAGCCTAGATGAAGGGACCAGCTCAGGATGGATGCTTTTCCCTTTGAGTCATTTCCAGCCGCAGGTCAGAGCTCCTCCATCAGAGCATTGACAAGAGCCCAAATCTCTTCAGCTTTCACAGCAAGATAAGATCACTGCCTGAGGAGTATGGCTACTGGAGAAGGGATTACCTCAGTATTGCTTGTTAAATCCCAGGAAGGACAGAATGAGCAGCAGTGACACTCCCTCCATCTCTTTGAAGGGATGCCTCTACATAACATGACGACACATAGGAGCACACATGCCAACAGCAGGAAAGGCTCAACCCAGAGGTATCTTCCTTTGCAATCATTTCAATAACAGAGGTGTCTGTAGGCATTGCTACCAACAAATAGGACAGCACTGCAAAACAAGGCACAGCTATGGTGTTTAGAAATGCCAGCACACACACATGGGATCCAGGACATGGCTCTCTCCATGTTGCTCTGGCTCCATGCCCCGATATGGTCTGGCAGGCAGTAGTGTCCTAAGCAAATCACCAAGATCACCCATACAGTCAGCTGGAGTTTGCCAAGAACCCACATTTCATTTTGAACCCACAAATATTATAAAGGGAACTGCCAATGTACCTGCTGCCAGTTAATTGTAAAGTTCACACTTAGCATCAAAGCCTCTCCTAAGGAAAGCAACTGAGTATTCTCACACATGTTACAACATAGGAAGAAAACATAACAAGGATGGGAACGTGGGAAAAGAAGACATCAGCAAATTAAGACCTGAATTCAATTCACAGCACTACAACTGATTCATGTCACGCTCCCAGAGGAGCAATTTCAATTTTCCTGTGCCTGGTGCTAATATTAAACTTCTGCTTCACACCCCAGTGATTTAAACACCACACACACAAATACACCCTCTGCCACTGATCAGTGTAGATTCCAGCCCATTCACCAGATCCTGAGAAAGAAGAACAAACCCAGACTTGTTCAGTTTACCTTCAGCAGTCAGTATTAAGGTGCAGCACCATATATTTCATTAGCTGTACAAATTTAAGATGACTAATTTAGCTTTTGAAGCAAATTCTTTCTTCAGGACTGTTTGGATGCAGATTTCTTCTTCATCCAGCAAAAGCATCCTGAAGAAGCTGTACCTTTACCTTCACATTTCCTCATATCAGGTTCATTAAAACCAGTTCCATTTAAGCACTCAGCTACTGATATGAAATAAAAAGGCACTATTTAACCAAGGAAATAACTTTCCTTTCATGAAGCAGTATAAAGGGCCCTACTGCCACACACACGTAGGTGCTACCAGAACAAATGAAAGGCAGTTTATTCCTCCCTGCCAAACTTGTGATTTCTACTGTGAATTTGCTGCAGCTTAAAAACAAAATGTCATAAAAGAAGTTATGTGGCAAGATCACATATTCCCCTTTCTGACTACATTCAAACATGACCAAGTTTTTCCATGTCCACTTCCCAGGAAGGCAAAGCTCCAGAGTTTCATCCCAAAATGCAGTGTTTGAAAAACCAGGACCAACTAAAACCAACAAGATAAAAATTATACAGTTATACTCTGTTAATACACTGCTCTCATTCCAGACAGCATTGGGACTTCCATCCCAGCAGTGGGAAATGGAGGGTCTCCATTGACCACCTAGCTCTATCAGGATAAAGCAAAATGCATCACAGGAGAGAATAACTTACTTTAATACCCATACTTTTTCCCTGGATACCACAGAGTGTGTTATCATCAGGATGCCAGCTTTCCCCACCTACTACTACCCCTTCCATCTCCTAAATAACCAATTCATTGTCGCATCCACCCAAAATCTGAACACATTAAAGTTTTACATTGCCGTAACTGCCCTGAAAACTAAAAGCCTAGCTATTTACTGACACCACAAATCCAGTACAGGCTCAGGCCCATATGTGAGATACCCCAATGACAGAGAGGGTCTGCTCTGTAGGAAGCACATTGTAAGTAGACATTAGTCTCCTAAACTTCTAGCAGCCTATTTGCGTCTCCCACAGAATCATCGCAAGCACGGCAGGTTAGGTAGGCAGCTGTACTGTGACTGCAAATTTGCTTTTGAAGAAAAAGGGGAAAAAAATGAAGAGAGGATGCTGCAGACAAGAAAATTAGAAGGGTCACAATAATTAGCGAGAGAGAAGGCTGAATCAGAGCCTTCTGAGCTGTGTTGCTCAACCTCTTCAGCCACATCAAGGGGAAGCCTCACCCTGCAGAGCTCAGGGCAGCCAGCCCTGCCCCATAAGGAGCTGCAAAGCAACAAGAACCCCTACCCCCCAATTTCCCAAACAGGCACGGCCATCCCAAGCACTGCAGAAAGGGACCTAAACTGTGCAACGCAATGGGCAAGGAGGAAGGCAACCATAAGCCAACAGCCATCCAGAGCAGTCCTGCACAGCAATGGTCTCATGGTTTGTGAACAAAGCAAAACGCTAAGGAAGGCTGCTGTCTCTGCACAGAAATTCAGGGGTTTGGGGACTTTCCACTGCAGGGCAGACCCTGGCTTGGCAAGCAAGCCTCCTCTCCACATACACCCCAGCTCCGAGGGGAATGGGAACTGGCAGCCTTCCCAGAGCCCGTGTTTGGAAGCTCTTCCCTTGCAGCAGTGTCTCAGGGAGAGTTCAGCACCATGTCGGTCACTGCATTCATTCCCCCCGCACTTGAGCAGAGGCTTTCCCTGCCTCTACGACTTTAAAGGAATGGGGAGGAACAGGAAGAAAGTGAACTGAAAGTTTCAGTATTCATTGCCTGCTTGGAGAAGGTCAGAGCAAGGACCTTCCCCGTGTCCTAGGAAGACCATATCAAGACACAAAAAAAGCATTTTCATGCAACAGTTCAGACTCAAACCCTTCAAACGGAGGGGAAAAACCCCCTTTCATACAGGCCAGTAGCCTATTGGAAACCCAGTTTTCCTCGTAGGCTGTACCAGAAAGGTTTTCTGCTTCGTTGCTTTGCATTTTTTGCTGTTGGGAGGATCAGTTTTAGTTTTGTTCCAAATGATCATCACCACAACCCTGGAGAAGGCCATGTCACAGCATGCTGCCAAGAGGAAAAGCAAACAAGCAATCCCACGGGGTACCTCGGTGGCATTTGGCAGCAGAGTCCTTTACAAACAGTAATGAATTAACTCGTGCAGGGCCTCCAAGGAAGTGGAGGAGGGGAGTATGGGACACAAAGGCAGCAACTGTTGCCAATTCTTTCCTCTGGGAAGGTAAGTCAGCAAGGGTTTTGCCTGAATACTTGCTCCTATATGGGATTTTGATACCTGAGGTTTTGCTGTACCCAGTAGCTCATTCTGGCTTTGTACTTGCCTTCTGTGACATCGCTACACCAGCTTTTTTAGAGGATTTCCAGGAAAACACGACAGTGCTATACTGAAGCAAAGCACAAAGAAAGAAGCTTGTTTATATAACCAAAACACTGGCTTTGGGCCCTGCTGGTTTCTAGGAAAAGGGATTTGAGTCTTCTGAAATGATGAGGAACGGTTAGTGAGAAAGAAAATGAGAAGAAAAATAAAGAGATGGAAACCACACCTCAATACTCAAAATTGCCACTGGACATACTAGAGACCATCACTCATGTGGTTGTAGCAGCTTTGTGCTTTCCTGCTAAGCTAGAAACGTAGCCTGTCATGGTACCATACCAACCATGATCACTGCTGATCATCCAAAGCAGAGGAGCACCTCCTGGTTTTGTAACAGATAGAAGCACACATATAAAAAGAGCTGAGTTGTTTGCTGCTGAAGCGCTCACTTCCTTACATCGCTACAGATGCAAATCCTGCATCAGAGTTTAGGGTGAACCGCACACTTGAAATCCACAGGGATAGCCAGAGAGGCCTGATCAGTGCTGTGTGAACTGAGGGCTGAAGAAGCCTGGGGTTATTTAATCCAGTGATTCTTAACACAGATTCCACTCCTCCAACAACACTTTTTGTTAATGCTCTTCAAAACGGACACAGCATCCAAACAAGCCAAGCTCTCTGGGCACACAAAACACACACCACAGCCAGACGGGAAGCTCTGGCACCTCAAAGAGAAGCTGAGCAAGGACTGCACACAGGAACCTTCCATGCAGAGTCTGCTTTGCCTTCAGGGCTCTCTCCAGCCTAACATCCATATCAAGCTGAACTACCATAAGAGATGCTGAGGTCTCCTAGAGGGGTGAGCTGCTCACCCACAGCACTCTGTACTCCCCTAGCACTGTTGTCAGCTCACACCCAACAGACTCAGGAAATTCCTGTTCCCTCCCCAGAAACATCTCCTTCCCTGAAAACCCCTTTACTTCACATACTCTTTCGCTAGACACAGAGCTGGGGCTCGAGCTCCTGGTCCTTCACCACACTTGACAGCTCTTCCAACACAAAGCCACCAGGACTGAAACCTCAAAAACAGAACTGGAAATAACTGAAACAAAAATGTTTCCCACACCAACACCCCTGCTAAGAACAGTTGCAGAAGGGATTTCTAACATCCTTCTAACACACACTTGCTACCCTGGTCTGCCTACCATAGTGAGGTATGATGCTCAGATGGTCCCCATGCAGCATGGCCACATCAGGATCCATCTCGTGTAAGCTGACAGAGCATAAATGATTTGGTACTCACTGTCTTTTCCAAGCAGCGCCTTGAAGCAAAGCTCCCAAAAGAACAGAGGTCACACAGAAGAGCTCTGCAGTGCCAGCAGTAGTGCCAATGCCTTAGCTACAGTTTTGCCCTTCCCAGTAAACAGAGCCGGAGTCAGCCCTCAGCACAGATGCCGAGCAAGGAACTGCTTCAGCAGCTGTGGCCAAACAAAGGAGAAAAATGCCTTTTGAGTGTTGTCACTACAACAGCATTTCACATAGGTAGGGGGAAGAGAACAAGGCCAGAGCCCCTAGGAACAAGAAAAACACATTATCTTGTCAGACAACCACAACTGAAGTCTCTACTCAGCTAAGACAGGGAAGCACAATTCTCACCCTCCCTGCAACAGGCACCAAGCGACCAGGGTGCAGAGCTTGTTTTAGAAACTCAGCTTCTGGCATTTGGTCAGCCTGGGAAGAGAATCTGCAAGGTCGAACCTTTACTGGAGAAGGGAAAGAAACCTCAGTACAGTAAAATGAAAGAACAGGAATTTGAGTGTGGCCCCATCCATCCGAACAACTGTCACATGAATGTTTTAAGGAGAGCACCAGCCCAGTTTCTATGTACAGATCTCCCCCTTTCTGCCCTGCATGGTCCAAGATACTGTGCTCACCAACACACACACTCTGTGCCAAGTTTCATGGTTTGTGAGACAAAAACCAGAACCAACATACCAGCTAAGCAATAGAGTAGTTAATCACTGATGCAGGAGGGATTTCAACATACGAGTTTTCTGACTGGGAAGACGAGTCTAGGATGCATTTTCAGGTTGGGATTTGCTTTCCTTAACAACAGCCTAGCCAAAACCCTCCAATACAAGTGAAAGGAAAACAGATCCTGCAAGCCTACCACTATATCTTCCATTCTATATGGAAGATAACCTCAGAGTATGGAAAAGGGAGCTCTGAAAAGGAGAGTATAACGAAGCTTCAGTGTGGGAAGGGAAGAATTCCACTCCTTTATGTCAAACAACACAAACAAGCTACTTATTTAATCCTCCCCGAAGAACCCTATAAAAGTATTCCCACACCAGTATTTAGAAGATGCTGCTACAGAAGTGCAGAGAGCTGAGTTTTAACAAGCAGCTATAAAACCCCAGTAAACCCACAGGCATGCTCCCACCGCAATTCCCCTTCTAGGAAACTTCCCAGCCTGACGGTTCAATAAGTTAACTGGGCTTTAGGGTCCCAGCACCTTTATTGGTAGAACTTCAAATGCTGATGAATGCTTTCCCAACAGCCGCATTGCCCTCGCCTCCACTTCCCGCAACTGAAGGTGGCAGCTAGTATCATTAACTAGGACAAAAACCTAAACTACTAACAGCAATATATAGTGAGGAGGAAGAGGAGAACACAATCCTCTCAAAGCGATCCAAAAGGTCAAATAATATGGTTTACCAGGAAAAGACAGTCACTGTGGTGAGATCATATACTGCAACAGCACCACACTTCCTCAGCACACAGAGCCAATGGAAGCAAGTATCACAGAGACACTTCTTACTACCCCTGACATCATATTCAACAGATAGAAAATGAAGTAAGAGATCAGCTGCAAAAGTCTAAAGTGAATTTTAGAAGCAATGGAGGCACCGGAACACCAGAAGAGCTTCCTATGGGAAGCACGTGACTCTTCTCAAGAAAGGGAAGACTTAAGCTCGTGCTGAGCCTAAGCTTCTTTCCAGGTTCACTGTATGCAATTCCAGGATGCCTTACTGCAATGGGTCAGCCTAGGAAACCAGGAAGGCTGTCTTGTTCCCTCATGGAACAGCAAAGGGGAGCTTGTTAGCATGAGGCAAAGGTACGCTGCACTGATTCCCTCAGCCCAGCCATTGGGATGTGTACATGAGCACACAACAAGAGCAGCTTCAGGGACTGCATCTGAAAGAGCAGCTTCTGAAAGCGTGGACATGAGGCATGCCAAATCTCTCCTCAGAAGGCTGAGGATGCCAGCTGCCAGGGAGCAGGCTCCAAAGCAAACCACTGGCGTCCTCCTACACCAAGACCACCTCTCCGAGAGGAACACTGTGTGTGTGGGAGTTGTTTTCAAGCACTTAACATGCAGATACCCAGCAGAACCACTAAATCCAAACAGTACAGCTCATGGATCAGCCAGTGGACAACAGCAGCTTTCAAACACTAACAGCCTGGGCTGGATTTCAACCAGTTCCTCAGACACCAATAACCACATGCAGATGTCCCAACAGCTCTCCAACTAAAGACATCCACTTCCCTTTGATCATATATCACACATTCAAATCCTCTCATCAAGAAAGCAAGTCCCTGCTACCAGCACCTCCCTGCCCCAGGGTCTGCTGCAATGCAGAGAAGAAGGATGAGAGCAAAGGAGCCACGTATCTGCCATGTCCCAGACACCCACAGTGAACCAAACCAACATCTGGCCAGACATCCAACACCAGAAGCCCATCCCAGCACCCTCAGGAGCCAGGAGCAGTTGATTTGGATCTGGAAAGCAGAAGCTACTGGATCCACAACCTAGAGCTCAGAAATGGGGAATAGTAAATATACCAACTTGTTTATTTAGGAGAAAATAAAAAACCAACTAAACAACTACCATCTGCTTACACTGAAGCAAAACCAAAGCCGTGAAAGGCTTCCTTTATTTATTGAGCAAATTAGCAGGTTGGGAAGAAAGGCAGTGAGAGAAGAGCACAAAGGACACAGCTTAAGTGAAAAGATGACGGTAAGATGCTGATGCTGAGATGTCCCCACAAACCCACACAGCATGGTGGATACAGGCACACCAGGCATACATGGATGCCAACAGAGCAGAGGCAAGACGGCTTCCTGGGGCACCTCCAAGTGTTGCATCCAGTTACCAACAGCCCAAGTAGGCTCCATTTGTCTGCACCAACTCAACACAGACCTGTGACCAATTTGAGAGTGAGGGATGCTGCTGCAGTAGATCTTACAGTTAACGCCTCCACAGCTGAGCAGACTATTGGGGACGAAGAGCCCTGTGGAAGGAGACCTGCATGAACACCGCCAGGGATGGAGCATTCACAACTTCCTTGGGCAGCCTGTTCCAGTGTCTCACTACTCTCACAGTGAAGAACTTTGTCCTCATATCTAAGCCGAACTCCCCCGGTTTCAGTTTGAACCCATCACCACCTGTCGTATTACCACAATCCCTAATGAAGAGTCCCGCTCCAGCATCCCTGTAGCCTCCTCCAGACACTGGAAGCTGCTCTGAGGTCTCCATGCAGTTTCTCTTCTCCAGGCTGAACAGCCCCAGTGTTCTCAGCCTGTCTTCATATGGGAGATGCTCCAGCCCTTGATCGTCCTCATGGCCTCCTCTGGACTTGCTCCAACAGCTCCATGTCCTTCTTATATTGGGGACACAGAACTCATAGAGCTGGAGATACAACTCCACATCAAGCCCACAGCAATAGTGATAGGACAAGGAGTAATGGGTTTAAACTTAAACAGGGGAAGTTTAGGTTGGATATGAGGAAGAAATTCTTTACTGTGAGGGTGGTGAGG
>JANRGW010036028.1:0-20223 GCA_024733675.1 Psilopsiagon aymara
TGTTAGTGTTTATCAGCTGGGGGCCTTGGGCTAAGGTTCTTGTTTCATTGTACTTTATGGTAATGACTTGTAATACAGTAGAATCATTGATCATGAAACTGATCTGATTAGATAGATCTGATCTATCCAGTTCCCCACATATGCCAACACGTCTCAGCTATTAACAAAAGGCATCCTACTGCTCGAGAGAGAAGATCTAGGAGGTATGCGCCAAGGGGCACCCTATGGTTTTAAGCCTACAGCACCCAGGATTCCCAGGCAGTCTCCCTGCCAAGTGCTACCCTGCCCAGTAGGGATTCCCAACCTGGGATTCCCAGGCGGTCTCCTATCCAAGTACTAGCCGAGGCCGACCCTGCCCAGCAGCGCAGTCAGCACCCAGGGCCCCAGAACGCAGTATCTGCGCACATCAGAGCACTTCCGAGGAGACGCCGAGGCAAAGCCTCAGAGCAGCCCCTGCAGCCCAGATCTGCATCAGCAGGGATCTGATGGAAACTCGACTCGAGCTCCATCAAGTGTCTGCTGTGTTTCCTCAGCTACAGGCTAGAAAACACTCTCTCATTCGCTTTTGCGGGTGGCAGTATTGACCACCAGAAGAGGACTCACAGCCAGACGCCAGGGGCAGCAATAGCAGTCTCCCTTTTTAGGGGCAGTCAGCTGCTTTTTCCCCTCTCCTTTCCACTCCTGGCTACTTTTCCCACTTGACTGATTCTCGGGGGTTGTAGCCTGCCCCCAGGAGACTCTTCACACACCCTTTGTGGCTGCAGCCAGTACAGACCTTACTGATTCCCAAACTGCTTCTGGCGTATGTCACCAGCCCTTGGTAGATGTCAGTGCCCCCCGTTTGCCCCTTGAGCTGCTTGAGACAGTGCTCCCTAACCCACTCCAGCTGTAAGGAGCTGGGATAACCTGCTCCCATGAGCAACGTGGCCAGCAGCTCTGAGGGCTTAATGAATGTCTGGCAGCACCCCACCAGAGAGCTGCAGAGGAGCAGGCAGGAGATGGGAACCTCATCCCCATTCCAGCTGCCGCTAGAAGAGAAAACATGGACAAGTGCAGTAAATGGGCACTGAGGTACGGAACAGACCCCATGAGAGTGAGGCTGAGCACCCCATCCTTTTCCCATTGGAGCAACAGACCCGATATTGTGCAGCCCATGCTTTTTCTTTGATCCCTGCCATGCTGCAAGCAGATGTCTTTCTCCCTTTGCTAGCCCCTTTGCCTGGAGAATGGCTCTTACACCGTTAGTCATCACTCGTGCCCCAGAGTGCCAGCAGCCCCTGTCAGCAGCATCAGTAACAGCCTCCACAGAAAACTGCATCTGGACCATTTCTTCGAAATGATTTTCAGAGTTTTTACAGGCTTTTGGCAGTTGCTCCAGCAGCTCTCCTTTGGGGAACTGGAAACAGCTGGGGATGGATTAGGGCAGGTATCAAGCATCTCTTGCCAAACAGGGCTGAATATTCCCCTCGTCACATTTCTCTGATGGTTGAATGGCTTCACTTTCAGACACAAGATAGCTGAGGACCCCTTACGGACAGATTTTTTCCATTTTCCATTCTCCCTATTTAATGCCTTTAATGACAGTGTTATTACAAAACCATGACATTTTAACACAGCTTCATAGCAGTATCACTCCAAGAAAAGCTTCAAAAATTATCTCCTTTCAGTGCAATTTTAAACTGTGTTTTAGCCACCTCCGCTCCTCTGCAGTGCATTTTCTTCTCCACATTCTAAAAACTTCAGACTCCTTGCCTCTGGCCTCCCCACTCATTCCCATGGGGCAAGCATCCATAGTCAGTGCCGTATTATCACAGCTCGGTGCTGCACTTCAGTACCAGCAGAAATAACTCCAGCAAACTGCCCAAGGCTTCTAACCTCCTGCGAAAGCAGCCTGCTGGTGTAGCTTTGGCACTGCCCATTCATGCCAAAGCCAAAACCAGCCTGTAAACATCACCAGCAGGACATGTGGCCAACAGGGCCTTGCACAGGGATGCTGGGGACCATCAAGCAGGCAGGTCTGGGGGCTGCCCTCCACCACTGTGTCTTCTGGGGTTTAAAAGCACAAGGAAGCTGGCAGCGATCCCAAGTGGGACCCGTGTTGCCCAGCATGGTTTGCTGGCCAGTGGGATTCCTGGCAGTAGTTCAGAGGTGATTAATTAGAATAAAACATTAGGGTAACTGCTTTGCTTCTCTATATTCTGCTCTCTGCTGTGCCCCAGCTCCTGCTGGGAGGAGTTTCAGTACGGATGATTCATCTTGGGATGAATCAGAGGTAGAAAGCCGCGACTCAGCCCTTGTCTTCCCTCCACTCCCCTGCAGGGAGAGCCCAGTTCTGGGAGCACCAGGATGCAACTGAGCTTCCCAGGCCTGCAGGTCACTTTCTGTAGATGTCTCTGAGGGAGATCTCTGAGATCACATGGAAAAGTTACCACCTTAAATCCTAGGGGGTTTCAGACCAGGCTTGGATGCTTCTGTGGGTTTTTGGCTGACTTGCCACAACTCCGGAGCTCGCAAAATCCCGGGATGTGAGGGTCTCCAAAGGGCCCTGCAAGCACAGGGCACAGCCAGCCCAGTCCCCACAGCTGCAGCGGCGCTGACCTCGCACCCCCTGCAACCAGGAGGTGTTCTGAGGAGCACTGGGGCCGAGGCCCTGCCCCAGCAGTGGCCACAGTGCCATCTCTCTGCCCATAGGACTGAGCAGGTCCCACAGGGGCAAACTGAAGGGGCTCACGTGGCTGCAGCCACACGATTGCTGCAGCACCCTGCCATCACCCACATCAACTCTCAGTGCTGGTATGGGCAGTGACACCTGTAAGGTGTTTAATGGGATTCTGCTGGCAAAATACCCTCCCCTCACAACATACACGGGAGCAATTACCTATGCAGGGTTTGTTTTCTGGTTTTAATAGTCCTTATATTCCCCATAAATTTCATTAGGTGGATTTATCTGGACACTAAACTGCTTGATAGAGTATTATATTCACAGCAGGAAATTATTTGCAATTCTGGTTAAAATGAGCATTTCCTAGTTCTGTCAGCACAGAGAATTACATTATCAGGGAAATAATAACCAGCTGAACTGGGGGAGGGTTTGATTCACGGTAATTACTGATCATATGCAGATTACTTTACGGCTTTAATGCCTTGGTCTCCCACTGTTTGCTTGCTAAACCTCCAAAAAAAAAAAGGAGGGGGAGTGAGCATATGAGCATCTTGTTAGTAAGGTAAATTACAGAACCTAATTTGTTGATTACATGAAAGGAAGCAGAGGTCTGCACAGGCCAGGATGTCGGTGGGCAGGAGCCTGCAGCGAGCCCTGCTTGTGCCTGCCACTGGCCACAGCCACTTCTGTGCTGTTCTTGAGCACCCAATTCACATCCCCAGGGTTGCAGCCCTCACCTGTGCTTGTGGCTAGTTTTACCAGGGCATGTGAAGGTGGCTCCTTGCTTTTCCAGCACCTCTCCCTTCTCTGCTTTCACCCTCTTTCAACAGGGTGGAGGGTAAGATATATCAACTCATTCATGCTCAAAAGGCACCTAATTCCACTTCTGAGTGCAACAATGACGCCCTTGCAAACCTTCAGTTTTAATTCACACCATGCTTTAAAACATCAGCTGGTTAGCAAGCTACAGGCTGCCTTCGACGGAGAGCTACCTAAAACCAGAGCAGCGCATCACCACTGTTTCACAGTCTGGCCTTCCCAAACCAGTTCTTCTCCTCTTATTTCCCGCAGCAAACCTTCAGCAGATTCACAATCCCCAGAGATGAAACTGACCCTTTGATCATATATATTATTCTGGAGTGAAAAGTCAGCCCCTGCTCTCTCTGTAATGGAGAGGTGGGGAGCAGGGCTTTGTTACCAGCTGCCTCCCTGGGACCATGGCCATCCCCGCTGTGTCTGGGCAGTGTGCTGACTGCATGCCGCATTTATTCTTAAAACACATATCTACACCCTCCTAAGTGACAAGCGGGTTGCTCAGGGGGAGCTGAAGGCAGGCAGGGGGCAAGCCAGCAGACTTTTATCTGCCTGTGCAGGATGGCCACCCTTCGGATTTCTCCCTTTGCAGGTCAGAAGTCTTTAGAAGAATGATACAGGCTGCTTTGCACTTACCAGTAAAAAATACTCGCCCCACATTTACCACCCTATTTCTCTGCCTTTCTTCAGTGCAAGAACAACAATTAAAATGCAATCATACTGAAATAAATATAATTAGAAGAGAGTTGCTTTCCTTTTGGCTGTTTGCTCTGGCAGCGCTGCTTCTCCCCTGTCTGTCCCTGCTGTTTCACTTACACTCACCACCCGGAAACGTTTGATCAACCACCGCCAATTAGCCGGATGCTTACGATGTGCGATTGCTGCGCTGCTGGTGCGCGGTTTGCTTCAGCACTGAGCTGTCTGCCCCCGCGGCCAGCCATAAAACCACTTCGGGCCATGCTGAAACCCACCGGGGCGGTGCTGTCCCACCCCGGCGCCTCCCGTCTCCCCCCATGCGCTCGCTGGGAGGTGGGTACCTCCACCACGCAGCCGGCCCCGCTGCGGAGCTGGAGATGCGCATCGGGAGGTGGCAGCACTTTCCCGCCTTCCACAGCCCGCGGCCGGGACGGGCGCATCCTCTCGCCCGGCTCAAGTGTTCTCTTCGAGAGAAAAAGGATCCATTTTTATCACTTCTGATTTCAAGGTGCACGTCTGGCACCTCATTCTTCCCATTTACCACTCACTGCTATTTTTGGCTCTCTCTTCCTTTCCTTTTGTTTTCTTTTAAGAGATGAGGAGTTTAAAGAAGCAGCAGAAAGGCAGCAAACCACCTGCAGCTGCAGCAGCACTGCAGGATCACCCCAGCTCCAGAGAGGCTGGATACCTAAAGAGCGGGATCCAAGGTCACCAGTGTCACTCACAGGATGCTTGCTGCAGGACCAGGCCCTCACCTGCTCCATGGAATGGGGGCTGGATGCTTCATGTGGTGGAAGTTCCCCCCAACCTCCTGCTTGCCTAGAGATGGGGGAACAAGCCCCAGAGGAGTCCTGTGAGAATCCCCAAATCAAGTGAGAAATCCCCTTCCCCTGGTCATCTTGGAATGGGAAAGCGGCACGGCTGGTGCCCTGTGAGCAGCTCTGCAGCATGGGCACCATGAAGCAGAGGGACTCCTGAGAAGGGACCCTAGGGGGACTCAGAGCAGCCAGATCTGCACCCACCTCCTGGCCCTTCCCAGGCCTGCTGCAGTGCTGCTGGAGCAGGTGTCAGAGCCCCACCATCCTGGTCTCCTCCAGCTACTGGGAAGGCCATAAAACATATATAAATCTGTGCTGGGTCCTGTACTGAGAGCTCTGAAACACCTTTGCTTTACAGAAGGCAACAGCCTGACGCAGCAGAGGTGCCCATCTGCTCCTCCCTGATGCAGACCTGTTGCTCCTCTGAGGGATTTAATAAATCAGCCCATGTCTGACCAGCTGCACAAAATGTTCCTAAAACCCAGAGCATTTCCTTGCCCTCAGTGTGCCAGCTTTAGCCTCCTGCAGATCAGACCCAAGAGAGCTTGAGAGCGCTTTAAAAAAGCTCCCAGATGACTTTGGATAACACGAGATCTCTTTCCCAAAAGAAGCCATGGTGCTTTAAGGCCGAAGAGGTCATCTGTAGGTTCCTGTGCCATTTCTGCCAGTGGGACATAGCTGTTTTAAGAATGTTCCCCCTTGTCTGCAGAAAGATCCAGAGCGGAAAAACACTCAGCTCTGCTGAGGAAGGAGCACTTAGCAGCCACGCACAAGAGCAGCAGAGTCAGTCTGCACCTTGAAGTAAACTCATTGTAAACTGGTCGGAGGGATGCTGGCCCCAGCAAAGCAGCAGCACAGCCCTTGGGTGCAGGAAAATTCACCATAGTGCTAATTACTAAATAAATGAGTCTGGGCAGAAGCAGCAGATGGCACATAGTGGGGTAAGTGGGCTGTTCCCTAAGGATCAGCAGAGCACCACTCACATGCAGCTGAAATGGTGTTTCTGCCTGCCAGAAAGCTGTGATCTTCACAGCACCGCTGGGGGAACACAGGGGCACTGAGGAAAGTTTAATTCCTAATAGGTTGGTATAATCTTATAAGATCTTATAGCAGTTTAGTCTTCTATAAGCACTGAAAGATGAGGCTTCTGCCTCATTATGTTTCACTTACACCTGGCAAATAACATACTTGGCAGTCATGTGTTTGTGAACTTATTATGCTGTGGTGCTGCTGCGTGGGACTTTCCTCACCCATCCTCAGCACAGCCCCAGGTCACTAGGAACAACACAACCATGTGAAAAATAGTCCTGCCAGGAACTGGCCAAAGCTGAGCTCAGAGGTCCTGGTTAAAGCTTATAAATAGAGAATCTGATGATGTGACAAGCTGAATGCTGTCATCTCCCAGAGATTTCAGAGGAGCAGCCTGGGAAATGGCTTTTATTCTTGTGTGGAAATGCTGGAAAGCAGAAAAGCCTAGCTCGGCTGAAAACATCTGCAGTGCTCAAGAAAACTGAAGTCTACAAATGAATTTTTGAGTGTCTGTTTCACCTGTAGGCATAAGAAATTGCAAGAAAACATATCTTCTCAATCAGGTGTTTGAGGACAGGTGGGCTGCCACAGGGATGTTTCCTGAGAGCATCACTCAGGTTTAAACAACAAGCATCCTACAGGCAAGCGCAACAATAAATGCTCAGGCTTTTACTCCTTGCAGCCATACCTGTCTCCTAACATTCACCCGGAGATGGGGAGAAGCAGCCCACACAGAGTAGCTCTGTCCACCCTGGGAAGGAGAGGGACAATGGCAGGGTTACCACTGAGACCCCTCTGCATCTCAGGTTCACAGGACAAGCCCCAGCCTCCATCTGGGCAAAGCTGCTAGTCCATGGTGACTGGCTCTCAGAGGCACTTCTCCACATGGAGCTGGCACAACAGGTTATATCACAAAAGGAAACTAGTAAGTATGTATAAATTTGGAGCCTGCTACCCCCCAAGACCATCCATGTGCACTTGGGATGGTATTTGTTACTTCCCGGTTGACCATAGAATCACAGAATAGAACAGAATCATAGAATACTTTGGGTTGGAAGGGACCTTCAAAGCCCACCTAGTCCAACCCCCCTGCAATGAGCAAGGACAACTTCAACTCAGTTCAAGATTAGGTTGCCCAGAACCACATCCAACCTGGCCTTGAATGTCTCCAAGAATGGCACATCCACCACCTCTCTGGGCAACCTGTGCCAGTATTTTACCACCGTATTGATGCCTATCCTGCCCCTTCCAGTGAACCTGGGCAAGCGGCGCAGGGCTGAGCTGCAGTGTGTGGTGGCAAGAGGCCAACCTGCTCAGAAACAAATGTGGCTGGCAAGGCAAACAGCCCCCTGAGTCCCCTTAAATGAAATAACTGATCCCTCTCTCCTAAACATTTTCATGCAACAACAATGGCTGTACGTTTATTGGCCACTGGATATTGTGGTATCTGTGGCTGTGATTTCAGCAGCTTCTTTAAGCACAGATTTCCCTTTTATGGGCTGCAATAAATTAGGCCAATGAAGTTGGATAAATTACTAGTTTTCTTTTGGCTAGCTTTCTGCAGATTAGAGCTATTATTACTGGTTACTGTCCATATTCCTGTGTCGCATACCTTTCTAACATGAAAATTTTTAATAATAGAGAAAAAAAATGCTGCATGGATCTCCCCTCCCCTTCTCAAGGTAAAGCCAACACAAAGAGCTGGCTACAAAATAATATGAATTCTTATTGCAATCGTGTGGTTGTTTTGAACATCTCTATTAACCTCAGATCCACAAAAAAGTGAATGCTCCAGGAAAACACCAAGGGTAGCATTTTATTTGACAATTGATTACACAGGACTGCTATGTGCTTTGCTATCACCATTTTAAATCTGGCAACCAGAAGCACTGCGTACGCACAGTGGAGAAAGTAGAGGGTGTGCATTACAGATGTGAGCTGCCAAAATGAGTCAAGTCCATAAACTTAATCCAAACTCTGGCCATGGAGCAGGACCACGTATGAGGGATGTGGCCAACCTGCTCATTGCTGAGGACTCAAAGCTTAGAATCCTGCTACAAACCCAAGGCTGTGAATCTTGTATCCAGCTGCACGCATGGCAGAAATGTCCTTTCTGGGTAACAGCCGCGTCTGCGCAGGCACCCACTGCCACATGCCACCATGCCTGCCCCAGAAACAAGTGTCTCCATGACCCCCTCACACCATTTCCACTGCCCAAGGAGTCTTCTGCTTTTCTTCCCTCATTCAGTTCTTCCACCTCTTTTCACAGTGTGTCCACGGAATGGATCTGGGGCTCACAGGTGCTTGGAAAGATGCGTCCAAGTGACACTGGTTGTAGTCAGCTTGCTCTGTAGCACCAATCATCTAAGCCATATAAAGGCTTCCAATCAACAATTATTTTGGGTAGTGAATGAGGAGGGCTTCCACATGGGGTGATGAGTGCACCACACAGATCTTTGGGTGTAGGACAGCATCTGGCCCTCAATCTGTATTCAAAATCCATCCCGTCATCGTCCCTCAGTAGTCCAAAAAGCTGAATTCTTGCCTTTTATTTAACTAAGAAAGTTTGACTAATTCAAACTCAGCAGCACAAGCAGATGTACAGATCGCCTCCCCTCAGGTTTTCTACAAAGTTCTTTCTTTGTCAAAAGTTACTATAATTTAGATAAATATCTAGTCTTGTCACCAGGCCTATAGCTTTGACAAAGGTGGTTATTGATTCTGTCTAATGTGATCTATTCCATATGAACACATGCAGCTTCCTACTCATCAGGGTATCTGCTACATTGCTGCATATTGATTCCCTTATTAGCTTTGTATTTACCAGCTGTAAAAGTTGGTGGAGTTTTTTGGCAATTTTTGGAGCCCAACCTTCACAAAGACTCCGCTTTATTTCAGTTTTCTCAGCAAAGCTTGGTCAAAGTTTGTCAGAAGGATTATTTTGTCCTAGTTTCCACAGGTTCCCTAAATGGCCCAAGCAGAAAAGGAACTGGGTGTTCCTTCAAGATCCATTCTATCCTGACCTTTCTGTCAAAGCCATAACGTCTGTCCTCTGAGGCTTCAGACACTGACTTCTGAACACATGCACACACATACCTACCTTAACTCAGCTGTCAGACACCGTTACATTACAATTATCATTAATTAAAATTAATGGCTGTGTCCTAATGACATGGACTAGAATTTGACCCCATTTGTTCATCCATGTTGTTACGATTTAATTTGCAGTCTCCACAGTGCTATGCCAGCTGCTAACAGAGCACATAAAACAGACCTAAAGAGTCTCAAGGAGATTTTCTTCCATGCCTGTTGTTTTTGGTAGCACCAGCCCTACTTGTTGGAGGCCCTTCACTCTGCCTGGCAAGTGGTGGCTCACACTGTATTGATGGAAAGGGCTCAGATCAGCAGCTGTGAACAGGGGATGTCAGTTGGTATTAGGAGCTCGTAGTGATTCAATAATCCTTCCCTCCCATTGGTTGTAAACAACCTGGAATAAAGAACATCTCCCTGGAAATCACTTTACCTGGGACATTTTTCCTTGACTGTTATTTGTTTCTCATCAGTTTCCAAATCCAGCTTTAGCTAAAGAGGAAAGATGGTTTATCCATAATCTTTTTCTGCAGCACCTCAAAGAAACAGAATACGTCAGTTTGTACCTGCAGGTTCAGCTGTCCTCAGAGGACCTCAGTTGTTTGTCTATAACAACTTGGAGGTCAGCTGGGTGTAATCATTACAGGAAACTCACCAAAGCGCTTCTTACTGTGAGGGATGATTTGTAGCACTCCCTCCTTGCAATGGGCTTGCACACAAGGAAGTCCAAGGAAAGGAAACTTGATTTAAAAAGCTGTGCGCATACACACGGAAGCAAACGCAGAGCTCAGTGCTTGATTAAGAAGATGCTGACACTGTGCAGAAAATATTCTGGGGAAAAAGCCTGCTGCATTTATTCCTAAATGATCCTGCTCGTATGGGCTCCATTCTGGTGCTGAGACACTGTATGAATTGGGAGGAGAATTGTTGGCTGTAGGAAGCCAGCAATACATAACGAGTAATCACAAACCTAAATCACAAATCTGGCCTAAACAGAAGGTAGTCAATGGTAGCATCTGTAGTATCTGAATACCTGCTACTCAAGTATTTGCAAAAAGCAGATCAAAGGAGTACATATGACTATAACAGTGACATAATAAAATAGCACTGAAAGAGACCTCATGGGTTTATTCAATCTGTTGCTTTTTCTGGAGACAGACTCATTCTCCCTGTCTTGTTCCTGGTGGATGTTTGCAACTTTCTGTGAAAGACTTCCAGTGAGAAAAGTCCCCACTTCCTCCCTGCACAGATTGTTCCAGTGTTCCTTTTTTTCTGCCAGTTTTCCAGTGTCAAGTCAGACTCTTCCTTGCTGCCAGTTAAGCCCATCATTTGTTCTACAAGCCAAGCATGTTGGATGCACAAGGTTTCCTTCCACTTTCGCAGCAGCTTTAACATACTGGAGGAGCTTCCGAGCCTTCAAAAATGGTGAGGTGAGACTATTGACCAAGATCAGCTCACGGTATTCCTCCATGGGTTTGTTCTGTGGCTGGTCACTCCCCATCCTGGACTTGCACTGTTGATTTTCCTGCTGAGTTGCTGTGCTTGCCCTGATAGTCTGTCTCCTTTTTTTCCCAGATTCTCTTTCAGACTTGCTAATACCATGTTGAAAACCAAGTCAGTCCTCCAAGGCGACTGCAGCCCTTCCCAGCTGTCTGGCAGCAGCCCACTGAGTAAGTATTGCCCCTGCTCCATCACCCAGGTCATTTATGAAAAAACTGAATCACACTTTGGCTGAGACAGGCACCCGAGGAACATGACTCAGTACATCCTCCTACTCGGCAGCACACCCCCAGTCATTGCTCTCACAGGGGGCTTTACAGAGAAATTCCACTCATAGAAAGCTCTCTCCCTTTGCTTATGAGCCTAGCTCAATGCTCTCGAGAGATTTCACAAAAGAATTAAGGTTTGTGTCAGGCTTTCCTCCTGTACTGTAGTCATGAAGCACATTTCATAAAGCAGCTGTTTTATTTGTAGAAAGAAAACAAAATAAAATCAACAGCAGGAGAAGAAGCGCAAACAAGCAATAAAAAGGCTCTCAGGCTCTGCAGATTCACTGGCCATGCTGCCTACATCAGCTCCAGATAAGACCTTAGCAATTAAAACCAGAAGAAGAGTAATACTAACCAAAAAGGTTTCCTCTCTTTTTATCTCTCTACAAAGGAACATTTGAAAAAGTTAGAAACCACCACTCTTGATTCACAGCACAAAGGAGTTTGCAGAAAGATGGACATCTATGTGATAAATGAAGTGTGCAAACAGCTCTTGAGAAACTCAGCTTGCTGGGAAGCTGCGCTGAGCAATAGTTCTCTCTCCTTTGCTTGGGTGAACTGGGGGGATGCACCCAGTTAACCACAGCACAGTGAGCACATCACAGCAAGTCAATAGCTCGAAGTGCTGGAATAGCCAAGAAATTGTTGCTGTGGATTTATGTAGTGTTATACATTTTAAAGGGAGGTCACTTCAGAGTAATTTTAAGAAGCAGGAACAGTAACTTCTATGTGGAAGTAAAGAGAGGTGATACCAGGACAAAGTTGTAAACATCACATTAAGGTATTTGGAAATAGAGTGAAGGCAAGATGATTTAGAAGCTGGCTTAGGTTGTTTAGAAGATATTTTTATTGCCTGTGGGTGCTATGCTCAAGGACATAAATGTGGATCGCTCAGTCTCAGTTTCTGATTGAGATAGGAAACTACAGACCACGATTGAAGCCTCTTCGAGAGGCAGCAAGACAGGGTGGGGAGGAAGGCCCTCAAAGCAGCACACCACCACCACTTGCTCTCCTCAGCTGGGCTGCCCTCCCCATCTTGCCTGGTTTACCCTCTCCCCTCTGCCTCTCGTCAGCATTGGGACAGCCAGGCTTGCATGTCTGTATTAAAAGGGAGCCACAAGTTCTGTCACAGGGGAAGAGTTCATTGCACGTTTTTAGACCAACTGGCAAAGTATGTTAATCTTTCCAATTGCATTTCAAATTAAAATAATTCAATTAGCAGTTCTTCTTCATGAAGAGGCAGTTTCTGATTACTCTTAGGGCTCTATTCCAGTGTTATGAGCAAGGCCTCATACAACAGATTGCTCTGCAAATGCCCTTCTCCCACATGACTGTCTTTCTTTGCCACAAAGCAGCTCTGGTTCCTGGGAGAAAGGAGTCCCCCTTCAGCCACATCAAGTTGGGGAGCTGCTCAAAGTCACACTTTATCCCCAAACTCTCCCTGCTAAAGGCTTTCTGATGTGTTTGTTTTGACAGTGTAATTCAATTTACTTTATTGCTTTCTGTAAGCCATTTGTAGAACATCAAGTGTACAGAAAGGTGGAGCCTTTCATTTGTTGGTCTCCCATTTTCCCTATTTGCCACTGCACTGGCTTTTAAAACAGAATACAGCACTGCTTGGAAAAATGATAATGCTTTAGGAAAGCCTAACTTCCTACTGATTAAGAAAAATTAATGCAGTATCAAAAGTCAGAGGCTGATAATGGAAAGCAGCAAGGTCCCCATATTTACTGACACATTTGATTTCCAACAGATGAGACTTCTTTTGACAGCATCTTAATATTACCTAGATGCACTTCTTTCTATAAAAAGCATCAGCAGCTGAAAGTGACAAATCGTATCTGCCTGCAGGTACACAATCACATTATCTCACCGTGATGCAAAGGATAAGGTGTTACTGAAGGTGATTAGAAAAAAACTCAGTCATTCGAAGTGTGTCATAGATCTAATTACATTCTGTAGAAGACTCAACCTTTATTTAAACAATCTAGATCTTGGAGAATGTTTCCAGAGCCTCTCCTTCTGCCTTGGTTTCAAGTGCAATTACTAACCTGAATGCCATCATCCTGTCAGTGAGAAAATGAGATCCAATCCGTACAAAATATGCCTTCTCTCAAAAGACAGAAGGTTCAAGCTAATTTATAAAACCTTTTTCCAAACCTTCCCAAAAAAAATCTTAGCCTTTCAGTTAAGCTACAAGCTGAAGCAGTCCGGCACCACTGAACCAAAACACCCTGTCCTAGAGAAACAAGAGTTTCCAACAGTGGTGACAAACCTCCAGTGCATAAAAAGCCCTCCCTGCCAATATGCTGTCCATTGGTGTGGGTGATGTAAAGCACACAGAAATGCAAGCTAAAGACAGCAAACACAAATAGCAGGTTGTGAAGACATTAAGGACACCTCTTGGCTTCTGTACCATTGGGGCATTATAAATTTTGTTTCCTTTTTCTTAATGGATTTGGTCTTTTAAATGTGTGTAATGCACCATAGTTGAATGCTAGATGTTTCTGCTCTAGACCCAAACATACATGATAGAAACAAGGGTTCCTCTGCCTGAAAACAAAGGAAAAGATCTGGGTTTTTTTTAAGGAAAACAGCAAGAAGCACAGACTAACCAAGGCTGGCTGTGCTCAGGTGCAGAGGGCAATGGCGGGCTTAGAACCTGGCTCTCGCTCTGGTCTTGACTGCGTGGAAAGAAAACCCACGTAGCAGGGGAAGGTGCAAGGAATGGTGCAAAGGTGCTCTGCCCCAGCACCTTGTGTCAGGCACAAAGGGCAGCAAGGGATGGAAGAGGCATGTTGACTTCTAGGCGATTGCTAAGTCTGGGCTTGCAGCTAGAAGTTCATTATGTTCAAAAGCAGTGTGAAAAGTGGATCTGTACTCTGTTTTATTCCCTCACGAGGCTGTACAGTAGGTTGGGCAGCTCAAGGGATCTGCCTGTGCACACAGGTGTCCATTTGAGGGTCTAAGACTGGTGATAACTCAAACAACACTTCAGTGAAAAATGCTTTTGGTCTTTTGTTTTGTGTGCAGGACCACCCCATTGTGGAAGGACACACCACATTCAGTGATGTATCACAGGTACCTGCCAGAGGAGCTGTTTCTATGTTGTGTGTCACACTTTGAACCAGTGTGCTCTTCCCTTCACTCAGATACTAACAAACATGTTTGGTTTTTGCCTTGTGCATTTTCTTCCGCCATTATGATGCCAAAAAAGTGGAATTATAAAAAACCCAATATGAATCTGCTGAAAAGAAACCTATCAGGCTTTGCTGTAACATGTGAACTCTGCACAGAGACCACTCCATTGCTTCACCTTCCGCTGCTTTCTGTCACTTCTTTGCAGCAGGCAGAGCTGACACGAGCAGACCTGCCTCTGCTGAACCAGTTGCCACCTCTAATGTAAGTGCTGAATCAGCACCTATGGCTCTCTAGGTGCCCCAGCAGCAGCTGAATTATTTCCATGGCAAGTTATTGCACTCAGTAAATAAAACTGCCCCTGGTGGAATGTTTTCCCTTGCGAAGATGCCTAAAGTCAGAGGAAAGAGTTTAAACATTGAGAGGGTGGTGAAAGACACATCAGCTCTCCTCCAAGCGGAGCTCCATGTGGCACTGCTAAGCAAAATGCAGCTTAGAAGTTGATCCGTGAGCTTTCAGCTGCAGCAGGTCCCAGGGAGGAGTTCAATCTATGAAGACCAGGTAATGGGGATACACCTCCTGACTCAGACTATCCCCCAAACAAGCAAACCCAGCAGGGGTTAAGGTGAGCTTCAGATGTGCTCATCCTCTGCGCAGAGATGAATTGCACCTACTTGGTCACCCCTTGATCTCCGAGTTGCCTGTCTCTATCATGAAGCAGCAAAGAAGGAGGAAATATGAATCTTTGTTCCCCCCCCTTGTCTTTTTTTCTATTCAAATGACTATCACAAAAGGTAGCTGAAGAGCTGGGGAGCAGCTGCACTATCAGAAATTATTTGTACCTCATTAAAAAACTTATCCTTTTAAATAAGAGCAGCAGAATGGAGATCAGAGCTTCTAGTGCTTTGCTGGGTATTAGTACCTGTGGACCACTGCAATGATAAAAATATGTACAGACTCTCTTTTCAGGTTTAAAAGTGTTTTGTCCTTTTGTTTGCTTAGCTAAATAAAGAGGGTTTGTTTGACCTATGGTTTTGAACCCAGCTGGCTTTTTAATATATGGTGACTCATACAAAGCAGCCTGCAGAGTCGGTCTCGTTTCCACTGTTACACCGCTGATTTCAGCAGAAGCCCCACAGAAAATCCAGCAGTGGGGGGACTTTTAGTTCCTGACCAGGCCTTCCTCACCAGAGCTGTGCTCTTTTTCCTGTAAATGCTCCTGCTGAAATGAGGGAGCTAATCACAGAAAGAGGTACTTCATGCAAGTGAAATTGCCAGGATCAGGCCTTCTGAGGCACTGCCAGTCCCCTAGGAGTTTCAAGGTCAGTAATAAACCATTAGTTTCAAATGAAAATTGGACCTGAGGCCAAGGACTTCCTGCCTCAAAATGGTAATTTTTTATAATGAGATACTGTCATTATCCTGGCTGATGTGCAATAGAGCATCACTGCCTTTAGTGGGGCAGGGCCAGAGCTCTTTAGACCAAGATCAACATTATTTTATCTACATCAGAATGAGCCAAAGAATTTTTAAGGGTGGTAAAGAACAAAATCTCATTTCCATTTTCAGTAAAGGCTGCATATAATATAGCTCATTACCAAACGCTGGGACTGATCCTTGTACCTAACGCAGTGTTTTCTCCCCTCACAGACTGCGCCATTGATGTGAGAAGGCAAAAGCCATTGAGGACATGTGCCTGCAGGGACAAGGAAAGATCCGCACTCACCAGTGGTAATGGCAATTTCTATTGCAGTTCTGCAGTCTCTGTGCATGCGAAGCTGCCCGCTGACTTTAGGAAATAGATCAGACAGTTTATGGTTGTTCCCCAAGCTGTCTCCCCACCAGGGCTGTGTGGGGATCATGGCGATGCACTGCCCAGTGAATGGCAATGGGGGCTCCATGAATTTTTGTCTTCCACAAATCACTTCATGACAAAGGTAAAAGTGCCACTGTCTGAAAGCAGGAGGAGTTTGTGGGTCCAGATACACAGCAAATGCAATCCCATTTTCTCAAATAAATTGTCTGCTGTTTCAATAAAAAACTCAACAAAGGAAATACAGGCACCATGCTCCACACAGTTCCCAGATTTCCTCCATCAGAATTGCAGCTCTTCTTTTTCTAAAGTAAGGTGTTATTTGGGGAGATTGGAGATTATGTAGCCTGCTTTATGTTATTCTGCTCAGGTATCCCTGCAGATCAGGACTCACTTTGAAATTGAAAGGCTGTATTTTACTGCAAGCAGGTTGACATCAATTCCACTCTCAGGACTAACCAAAAAAACCCATCAAAATACTCTCTTCTCTTTTGCCTTAATCTTTCCCAGAAACTATGGATCAGCAAAAGCTTTGTGAACATGGTATATAGAAAAAAATTCCCTCATTTGCACTGTCCCAACAAAGTGAACGTCTAAGGTCACTCTAACCCTAACTTGCTTCCTAGGAGAGGGGAAGAACACTCAGGGAAATAGCTTGGAAGAGTCACATTTTTAACAGGAGGGATACAACTTTATTTTGTAGATGGAGTAAATCGCTTGGGAAAGTTCTAAACTGAAGATGTGGTCATTTACCAACAAAATGAAACAAAGCAAATAACAGGCTGGGCTAAAAATGGAAAGGTAACTCACCTATGTCATTTTCACTCCTGGATTAAGTGGTTTATTGCTCAAGAAGGGTTCTATCCATCCAAGCTTTTTGTACCTAATTTTCATGCAAGTTGCCACTGCTCAATGAATTTGTGGTGAAAATCACTGGTGCCCGGTTCCTGACGGAGTTAATGGAGGGAGATTGCATCAGGGGTGGTCTCTGGCAGATTCTGTCTCCCTAACTTCACAGCCTAAAAGGACACATATGAAGTTTCTCCTAGGGGCTTTTAAAGCTGATACTGGTCTTCAGAGCCTTCACAGGTCTCCCAGGAGCCTGCTCAGGCTCTACTTACACTTGGGTGCAGGTTCAGTGCCAGGGTGCGAGGAAAACATTCAGTAAGGGAGCTGATGGCAATCCTGCCCTGCGGTTTTGCTTCAGCCCACACAGGAATGACAAAGATTCATGGGACTGAAGCCTAGCAGATAGTGATTTTCCAGTTTCACCAGAGAGTTTTTCCCAGTTTCACCAGTCTTAGACATTTGCTGGTTCTTCTGTCAGCAGTTACTATTGTGGGTGATGCAGCATCTTTGTATGAGTCTGTGCAGGTTACTAGGGCAGCGGCAGGATGCTCCAGGCAGCAGTTTGGTCCCTAGACTTCAGGAGGAAAAGAGCTCAAGCATTCTCTGTGCCACCCAGCTTCAGGACTTGCCCTCTTTCATTTTGCAGGCTTAGACCTAGTGTGTGATACAGGGCTTAAAAGAGGGAAAAAGTAATCTTTCTCACTAGCAACTTTGGAGTTCTTCATCTGAGCAGCATTTTGTCCTATCAAAAGATCTGGTTTAAATCATACTTGCAACGTGACTGCAACAGTGCCCTGATGAACTGGTACACCTGAAAGTGTTCATCAATTACAATATCACATTTGTGATTATTAGAACTGGTAAAAATAATGGGGCTAGCTGAATATGGAATATACCTTTTTTTAATAACTATCTTTGTATTATCAGAGAAATGACACTGGTTTCCATAATACTTGCACACACATGAATACAGCATTACTGATTCAAAACCTTGATGAGGCTTTTTGGATCCTTGTGGCCCAGCTGCTCCAGCAGGTAAAGGCTTGATGCATTGCTCAGTCATAAGCTGGAAAACAAGAGTCTAAATTTCTCCTATGGTACTAGGCACATAAAAGTAATCTTATTTAGGCCCTTAAATATAAATTGAAATGATAGTGGTAAACTACAACATAAGCAGGATGTAAATGTAGCATAACTGTAAATAAACAAGCAGTAGCTCTGCTTCTGAAATCTGCCACGAGTGTCATTGCTCTAAATATATCTGTGGTCTGTGAATATGAACCTGAGGGAAGAAGTGTTTCTGAACTCTGAACAACATTGACCTCTGATGGGATCTTTCAAGCCACTAAGATCTGGGATTATCAGAAAACTGTATACTGCTCCAAGACAAGCAGGCACTAAAGATGCACTTAAATGATTTTTCTACAGTGCGGTGTCCAAATAAAGGAGGGGGAGAAACAATTCGTGTTCCCCTCAGAACTGGGGATGATAAGGAAAGTCAATTTACTGTGCATTTCACAGGCTTTCAGGGAAGAAGACTGTGACCTTTTTCCTTTTTCTCCCCCTCCAGTGTTAGACTACAAGAGGACAAAAAGAGCCGGGCTTAGAGACTTGATTTTTCCCCACAGCTTGATAACTTTTAATGGAGCATTATCATAAAGGGCTAACCTACAACTTGAAGATAAAACCTACTGGAAACCTGGCAAATTAACTGTAGTTAGCAGCCTATTTGATTGGGCTTTTTGTTTCTTTGGTTGCTGGAAAACAAAAGCTGTTTGTTCTCTTCATTACTTTCCCTTTGCCAGACTAAAGAAGAGAACAAACAAGCAAGCAAGCAAGCAAGCAAGCAAGCAGGAAAGTGCCTTTCTTGGTGCAGTATTTCATCTCCATAGTGAATGATGATCTCCTTAGGCAGAATTACACCGGGAGCTTTCAAAAGTAAACAAAGGGACTTCGCTCAAGAGGCAAATTTGCGAGCTCGCTTATTTCTAAAAGCATCTAAACACACAAAGTTATATTACATTTTATGTATTTTTATTCATGTACAAAATGTCATAATTTATCAACGTTGTGCAACAAAGTATAGATACACACATACATACATACACCCCCCGCAACACATGCACACATACAAATACATCACAAACTCAACTTTCTTCCCCTCTGCCCTTCAGAAAGGCAACACTGTTGTGGCAGGTCAGCAGCTAGAAATAAGGTGCTATAATTAAGCAGTATCGGAATGTCTTCACTTTACAAATGTTATGTGCAAATTTATATACAACCACTTTTTCTTTTCCCTATGAAACTCAAAACTCCATACCCTGAACCACTCTCAGAGATACAAACGTATAAAGTGCTAATACTTAAGCATGTTTCCAACGACTTCACGATGCAGTTTGAAGTTTAGAACAGGCACTGTGATAGTTCACTGGGTAGATTGTCACTCGGTGTGGTACGACAGACAGAAAAGTCACTCAGACATCGCTGGGGGACCGGGAGCGAAAGGGCACTTTAGCCTGAAAGCAGCCACAGAAGAGCACCCACATGGACCTCTGGATCTCTTGATTTCTGTAGGCATAAATGATGGGGTTGATCATGGAGTTGTAGGTAGCGGGAAGAAGCGTGGCATATGTGTACACAGAAGGGTAGTCGGGATCCCCCACTACACAGTAGATGGCAAAGGGCAGCCAGCTGGCTCCGAAAGTCCCGAGGATTATAGCCAGGGTAGAGACCCCTTTTTTGGTGGCAACATAGTGTGAAGCAGTCAGAAAGTGCTGCTGGAGAGCTATCTGGTGGGCATGCCTGCAAACGATCTTGCAGATCTCGATGTAGAGATGGAGCATGATGAGGAAAATGAGAAAGAAAGAGGCAGACAGCAGTGTCACGTTGCTCTTGGTCAAGGGTCTGACGATGCTGCAGGCGGCAGGGTCGTGGAGGCAGTTCCAGCCCAGGACGGGCAGCAGCCCCAGGCAGAGGGAGACCCCCCAGGCGCCCGCCAGCATGGTGTGGATGCAGAGCACCGTCCTCTCCGAGTAGTAGGTGAGGGCGTTGTAGAGGGAGAGGTAGCGATCGACCGTGATGGCCAGCAAGCTACTCACAGAGGCGGCGAAGGAGGCGACGAGGAAGCCCACCGTCAGCAGGCTGACCGTCTCGGAGCGGATCACGTACTGGAAAACGAAGTTGAGGATGAGGCCGAGGCCGGCCAGGAGGTCGGCGGTGGCCAGGCTGCCCACCAGCACGAACATGGGGGTGCGCAGGGCGGGCGAGTAGCAGATGATGGCCACCACCAGGGCGTTCTCGCAGGCGATGGCGGTGCCGGAGACGCAGAGCATCACGTCCCAGGGGTTGACAGCGGCGGGCGCGGGGGGCCGCGACGACAGCTCCAGCGAGGCGTTGCTGCTGCCGCCTGCGCCGGTTACCGGCATCCTCGGGGCGGCCGCTCCGCTCTCGTTGAGCGCCGAGGCTAGGTCCACGGCAGCAGGAGCGGGCCGCGGGTAGCGGCTGCGCCCCCGAGTGACCCTCAGGCGCAGGATGGGAATTTCATCC